>PVIR01012868.1:0-43590 GCA_004026965.1 Petromus typicus | reverse complement strand
AAAAAAAAAAAAAAAAAATCATCAGTAAGAATATCAATATGCACCTCCTGATAGGATGCATTGAGAAAGACACATCATTTTCATAAGGACCCAGGTAAAAATTTTAGGGTGGAAATCTAATCCTGAAAAAAATACTAGAAGGGACCAAATTAAAGAAGATTATTAAATCTGTCAGAGCGAAGAGTAGCCAAAATACAAATGAGCAAGAAGTATTTATAGAAACATGTGGTTCAGACACTGCACGTGAGTGGGATACAACACCCATGTGGGCACATGGTTCAGTCATAACTAGTCCTATTGAAAAAAACGAAATAGACCATACCTCACAACGCACACAAAAATAAATTCCAGGTGAATTAAAGAGAAACATCTGTTATGCCAAAGTAGAAGCTACCAAGCCTTTAAAAGATATATGAAAAAATAACTATAATTTGGAGTTGGGGAGAAATGTTTTTAAAAAACACACCAAAAGCAAAATCCACAAGAGGAAAAGTTGACATAGTTAACAACATCATAATACACCATCAGAAGAGATGAGCCGCAGAGAGATTTATGGGGCAATGATAATTCACAGAAAATTAGAATTCAGAGTCTATGGCTGTGATTCTAAAAGGAAGAAATCAACCACATATCCCAGAAGAAAAGGATAAATGGCCACAAATCTCAGTGGGGACCCAGAGATCTTTAATGACCGACAGGTCTACTTGTCTTGCTTGAGTTGGGCACCATTACCCAGCAGAAGATCCATCCAAACCCTCTGAGTCACCCCAAGACTTGCCCCCACAACACCCTACTTCTTGCTGCAGGTTAACCATCTGGAACTACAATTATTTTATTTTTTACTTAAGAAAAAGTACAAAATGATGTACATTTCAAAAAAAAAAAAAGAAGAAGAAACGTTAAAATGAAAAAAATTCTAAGCCAGTATTTGCTTTTATGGAGTCAAAGAGGGAAATCTCATAATTAGATACTTACATCATAGTAAAAATACAAACACCTGAGGATTCCATTTCCCCTCCTCAGTGAAGCACATGAGAAATGTTCAGGGAGTTTTCATTCATCCCAAATGTGTCTTCAAGGTAATTACAAGCCAAACCGATTGTTTTCTTTTGCAGAAAAAATTGGCAGCGAGCCATGGTGCAGACACAGTCGATTAAAATTGACAGCAGCAACAGTTAATTATGAGGAAGTCTCTTAGAAAAACTACGGTGTTGCTGCGGACTGAAGTCCGTTCAGGAACTGGCAAAGCCTGAATGTCCCAGTTCTGGGGGTGGGGGGAGACCGGACCCGAGGGCGCCTCCTTCCCTGGATGTCTGCGTTCCCCTTGGGATGGACGAGCAGCCAGACCAGCGCAGAGCGGGCATATGCCTCATGGGCAAAGCACATGTTGAAGCCTTAGGTTTGACCCTCAGTTCAAGGGAAAAACAAAATTAAAAACACAATTTTATTAAGGATATTTCCATGTCACAAAGACTTAGAGGACGAGAGAAGGAAAATAAGCCTATGGCCTGTTTTTCCTGTTGTCTGTGACAGATGATATAGACTGATATGTCTAGATAGACAGACATACAATATAGGTATATATAAAACACAGCAATGTAAAACGTTTACCAATTAAATATAATTTTGGACTTAAAAAGTAGAAATGCAGGGCCTAAGATTTAGCTCAGTGGATCCGGCGCCTGCCTTGCAAGTGCAAGGGTCCAGGTCCAATCCCGGGTAACCACATACAACCATGCCTGGCGTGGAGACTCGTGCCCACCAGCAACCAGCACCACATACCACAGTGCCGGGCGTGGCGGCTCAAGCGTGTAATCCCAGGACTTGAGAGGCAGAAACAGGAGGATTGCTGTGAATTCAAGGCTCATCTCAGGGCCAGCCTGAACTACAAAAGACAGGCCTTGTCTCAAAAAAAAAAAAAAAAAAAAAAAGGAAAGAAATGCAGAAATAACTTTTTTATTGTATCTGGCAAATGTGAGCCGACTTTCATGGTGCACGTCCCTACTCATTCCAGCAGAGGGCGCACAGCCACCGCGGAGAACAAGCTGGCTGTCCGACTCTGCTGGCTGTTCGTGATTGAGGAGTATGGGAGGGTAGAGGGAGCATCACACACCGCAGCTTTGGAACCGCTGAAAACGCCCCGGCCGTGCCACACAAGTGTGGTTTTCTGTCCAGTCCCTTTTCTTTACAAAAATTAAATACTTGGGAGCATTGTCAAAGCCACAGCCTTAGTGTTGGGAGCTATTTGAATTCTCTGAAGTGAGCTGATGAGAAGGCAGAATATGTTCATTCTTTACTGAAAAGTGGGTTGTTTGTTATTGTAGTTTGCAAATTAGAAATGTAAAAAGTCGGGCCAGGGACTTAGCTCAGTGGTTCTGGCGTCTGCCCGGAAAGTGCAGGGTCCCGAGTTCCATCCCCGGTACCACGTACCACAATGCCCGGCGTGGTAGCTCACGCCTGTAATCCCAGCACTGGGGAAGCAGAGACAGGAGAACTGGGTAAGTTTGAGGCTGAGCTCAGAGCCAGCCTGAACTACAAAGCCAGACCTGTCTGCCTGGGTTCAGCCCAAGAACTACAAAAGGGGCGGAAGGAGCCACACTCAAAGTTCTCAGAACTTCCATGGTCTCTAAAGCTTGATATAAAGAAGACAAATAGGATTGCTTGTATTTTATTCAGTATGGTTCAACAGATATTCAATAGTACTTCATGTAAATTTCATCTTGTTACTTAAATTTAATAAATCCCACTGAATCATAAAACCCTGCGAGGGTCAATTACAGTTTCCCACAAGGCGTTGCGGGAGCCATCAGGACTGCCTTCCTGATACTGTTTATCAGACAGCAGAAAGACAAACAGCCAATAAACGCATGTAAACGTGCTCGGCCTTGCAAGTCATCAGGAAAATGCAAATTAAAAATAAAAGAAGATGCCATTTTAGATTCATTATATTGGCAAAAATTTACAAGTCAAATTGGAGTTTGTGGGAAAATGGGAGACTTCACGCACTGCTGGAGGAGTTCAAATGAGCAGAGCCACGTTGCAAAGCAATTTAGCACCTATAATAAAGTTAATGATGCATATACCCTGCGATCCCACAATTCCACTCCCCTTAAATGAAAACCTGGCTTCACATTAGACTCATGTTCCCACTGGGTTATCACTCTTATCCATGTCCATAAGGAACCAAATTCAGAAATATTCATCACAACATTATTTATACTAGCAAAAAATTAGAAACAGCATAATGTTTCTCAGGAGGAAGCTAGAGAAATAAATTAGGGTAGAGTCACTCAACAAAAAGCTAATGAAGCTGTGTAAACCACAGGTATACATGCCAACATGACTGAGTATCTCTAATGTAATTTCAAAACTTAAGCCGAGAACACCTACAGCGGCATTCCACATGGCAATAAAAATGAATGTGCTACGCCCACGTATAAATCTTACACTAGATTTCCAAGGCAGCTATTTAAAATTCACCAAAAATTTAATGGCTTCAAACAACACACATTTTTTTTTTTAATCTTTCAGGTATAGAAGGCAGAAGTCCAGAATACAGCTCAGAAGACCGTGATCGCAATGCCCTCCCAGCCACTCCCTGCTCTGGGCCCCTCAACCTCCTTGGTCAGTGGTTCCCTCGTCATCTTCAATGTCAACAACTCCATCTCCAACCCTGATTTCCTGTGGCCTGTTAGTTAACAGTCTCAGTGTAGGGAAGGAAAGATTTTTGTTGTTGTTTTGATTTATTTTTTGAGACAGGCTCTCACTGTAGCTCAGACTGGACTTAGACTCACCATGTAGCCCAGGCTGGCCTTGAACTCATGACAATCCTCCTGTCTCAGCCTCCTGAATGCTGGAATTACAAGCAGGTGCACCATATCCAACTTCCCCTACCCTTTTAAACTCAGTGGCCAAGACTGCAAAATAAAAGGATAAAAAAACAGATGAGCAAGAAAAAAAACCACAAATTTTGGTTGATCTTAAAAGTTTCACATGGCGGGCCGGGAATTTAGCTCAGTGGTTCCGGCGCCTGTCTTGCAAGCTCAAGGACCCAGGTTCAATTCCCAGTAACCACATACAATACTGGGCATGGAGACTCATGCCCAGCAGCAACCAGTACCACATACCACAATGCTGGTCGTGGTGGCTCACGCCTGTAATCCCAGCACTTGGGAGGCAGAGGCAGGAGGATTGCTGTGATGTGAGTTGGAGGCTGAGCTTGGGGCCAGCCTGAACCACAAAGCAAGACCCTGTCTCAAAAAAACCTAAAAAAACAAAAAAAATAGGTTCACATGGCAAAGGTGGAAGAGTGATTTATAGATGAGAAAAAACAATTCCCCACGAAGCAGGTGAGCTTGGACGCTTTCACCATTCAAAAGGTGATAAATTTGCAGTGAAGTAGCAAGACACGGGTTAGTGTTTCTGGACAGTTTAGGAGCAGTAAGTTGTAGGAAGGAGTATCAGTTTCTCTGGTGCTGGGACAGAGACATTTGATTTGGTTCTTAAGTTTCAGGAGGTGCAGTCCATGGTCTGGGCCTTAACGGCAAATGTTACAGCAGAATGTGACAAAGCAAAGATGTTAGTTCATGGTGTCTGGAAAGCCCAGTGGGCAAGAGTGCCACAGAGGAAGGGTTAGAGACCATGTATACAGTACCTGCAGTGATGCTCCATGGGCCCCAGACACACCCCCAAGTGTGGTCTACCAACTCCTCAGTGGCTCCCACACCAGGCTCCCACGCCGCTCACAGAAGCTGAACATATTGAGAACCCTGGAGCAGAGGAGGGAGGGTAGTTGGTTCATTTATGTAAACTCTGATGTCTTCTGTAACTAGCAAAGAGAGGGGGACGAGTCCAAAAGGTCAGCCCTGCGTTCCAGCAGCTAGAAGGATGACGGTGAACTCTTCCTATGTCTGTGTTTTCTCAAGCCTTCATTGCAAAAGAATCCTCACACCCAAGTGGTATTTACTAATCTTCATCTGAGGCTTTGGAGATGCAGGTTCACACGAGTCCAGGGGGGAGAGTCTGACAAAATAAATTTAGCGGACAGAGACGCTGTTGACAACTGCTGCCCTACTGTGTCGAATTTCTGGGTCTTGAGGTGTTGAAGAGTTAGTCTTTAGGAGACATCCTTTATTCTTACTAATTGGTCCTTACTAATAACCTGAATGTTCTGAGTTAGCTGACATACATTTGTTTGTTTATTTATTTACACAGGGCCTCACTATGGAGCCCAGGCTAGCCTGGAACTTGCAGTGAACCTCTTGTCTCAACCTCTCAAGTGTTGGGATTATAGGCATGAGCCCCCACACCAGGCATCTTAGCTGATCATATTATCTTTTCTGTGTCTACAATATCAAAGCATCGGTGCTCTTTGACTGTAGCAGGCTTATGTCCCAAATACCACTGTAAGCTGAAAAAAAGTAAAAAGTCATTTTGCGACCTAACCTAATGCACAACGCAGCTAAGCCTGGGCTGGTTTACATATGTTTAGTACCCTTGCATTATCCTATGAGTGGGTAAATTCATCTCAAATAAAGCCTATTTAATATCCATAACAAAATTTTGCATAGGTCATTGTAGTTGAAAATTGTACTTAGAGTTAAAAATAAAATTACTATATAGATATATTTTTGTAATGTCATAAATTCAAAAAATTGCAAGGCAAGCTATCAAAACTCAGGCCTATCTGTGTATGTGTATAAAACAGCGCACAGTGTATCAATGGCCATACTTCACGGAGTATGTGCAAATGCAATTGTACCTATGCAGCATGTACAGAATGCAGTCAGCTCTCCCTCTGGCCAGCTGGAAAAGTCACCTTGTGACATAGCGCTGGGACTTGAGAGCACCAAGGCTGCAGCTTCTGGGAGACGGGCAGACAGTGGACAGCAGTGACTGTGGCCAGCTCGGCTCTGTCCCCCATGCTCCACCCTTTCCCAGGCAGCTGAGTGTGGATGAGGAGCCTCTTCCCCCACACTGGAGACCTTTCCTCTGCTCCCTGATGGCTGCTCTGATCACAGAGGGGCAGACAGAGCTGCTGGCCCCTTTCACTGTGCCCATCCATCGCCAAGGCCTCCCCTTCTACCCAAGGTAACTCCAGTGGATTGAAGAGCCCTGTTCCTTTTGCCCTACACCCTTTTGCTTTTCTCTTTCAACTTTGGGGAGCGAGGCATCAAACATCAGAGGAGATTACTTATACGAAGAAGATGAAAAGTGATCATATGCTGCAAGAAGAAATATAGTCTCAGAAAGCCAAGGAAATGTAACATTTACATAGCAGCCTTGTCCTGGGCACAGAGGTAGCCTACAGCAAAGAATCACAACAATGAACAGAGACAGTGACAGTGACAAAAAGTAGCAAACCCTGGGGAAGGAAGAGGACCTGAGTTCTGGAGTGATTACACATATAAGATTCAAATGTCCAAGTTTTCAACAACAACAAAATCACAAGGCATACCAAGACACAAGGGAGTGTAGCCATTCAAAGGGGAAAAATAAATCACCAGAAACTGTGAAAAGTCATGACAATGGATCTTCCAGACAAAGATTTGTAAATAACTGTTAAAGATGCTCAAAGAACCAAAAGAAAGATACCTAGGAGGTCAAGGAGCAATGTATGAACAAATGGAAGTACCACATTTAAAACAAACTAAAAAAATTCTGAGGGTGAAATTATAATAACAAAAATGAACAATTCCTAGAGGATTCAGATTTGAACAGTTTGAAGAATTAACAATCGTGGGCCAGAGATTTAGCTCAGTAGTTCCAGGGCCTGCCTCGCAAGCAGAAGATCCTGAGTTTGATTCCCAGCACCACACATCACAATGCTGGGTGTGGTGGTTCATGCCTTTAATCCCAGCACTCAGGAGGCAGAGGCAGGAGGACTGTTGTGTGTTCAAGGTTCGCCTGGACTACATAGTGAGTTCAGGGCCAGCCTGAACTGCAAAGTAAAACCCTGTCTCAAAAAGAAAGAAGAATTAGCAAACTTGAAGATAACAAAATAGAAATTATCGATGCTGAGAAACAAGAAAAAAATGTTGAAGAAAAATAGCCTATGCGATCTGCAAAACCCCACAAAGACAGACACAGGTATCACAGGAGCTCCAAGAGAAGAGATAGAGAAAAGGAAAGAAAGAACATTAAAAAACAATGGTTGAAAATATGTCTATTCAGCTTCTTTGCAATCAACATCAAAAGAGAAAAACAAATTAGACTTCATGCAAATATTAAAATTTGTATATTGAAAACCACTATCAACAGAGTAAAAATCAACTAGGAAATATTTGTGCATCATACATCCAGACTACATAAACAACTTCTAAAACTCGACATGAGCACAAGGCACAAGTGACTCAAAAACAAAAGACTTACTTTTTCAAAAAAGACATGCAGATGACATAAACTCATGAAATGACAGACATTGCTAATCACTAGGGAAATGCAAATCCAAGGCACTATATTATTTCATACCTGCCAGGTTTCTATAAACAAACACAACTACACACACACACACACACACACACACACACACAGTACTGGTGAGAATGTGAAGAAATTGGAATCCTGTGCACTATTAGTCATAACGCAAAATAGCACAGCCACTACGGAAGTAGTGTGGTAGGCACTCAAAAAAGTTGCCCAGGCTTACACTCCTCCTGCCTCACCCTCCCAAATAGAAAGGATTACAGGCGTGCGGCACCACAAGCAGCTCTACCACTGAGTTTTGAAGTTTTTGGTTTTAGTTTATTTAGTTAGTTAGGTTTTTTGTGTTTGTTTTTTGTTTTTGGAGACAGGGTCTTGCTTTGTGGTCCAGGCTGGCCCTGAACTCACTGTGCACCCCAGGTGAGCCTCAAACTCACAGCAATCCTCCTGCCTCAGCCTCCCGAGTGCTGGGATTACAGATATGAGCCACCACACCCAGTGTTGAGTTGTTGTTGTTGGCCATGGTGGTGGTGTGTGTCTGCGTCCATTCAGAACTCAGATTTGGTATAAACATTATTTCACTTTGAAAGTATTTACAATTCAATACATAGAGAAAGAAACCTCAGAATTTTCCTTAATTGACCAAAGGCAGCAACTTTTGGGAAATGAGGCTGCTGAGAGTCCCTTCTCAAGGGAAGTTTCATGGTCGTAGAGAAGATGGACAAACTACTTACTCCTGCTTTACCAAATATGGACACAAAGTGGATTTTGTCATTTTAATCCACACAGTGCCAGGGACGCCTCTCCCATGACAGAGCCTGTCTCCCTGCACATCGGAGGCAGAAGAATGGCCCTTGCAGAGATGTGAAGGGCGAGGGAGTGACTGAGTGTGGGTGGGGGAGAAACAAGGAGGGGCTGGGGTGAGACAGGAACTGAGGTGCTAGGACAGTCACTCATGAAGCGTCTTCAAGGCTGTCGCAAAGGTACTTTACTCGGAGCAACAGCATGAATTGTTCCTGCACCTCAGAGCTCTGAAGGTCCATCAGAGATGGCTGAAGGCAAGGACAGGTCATATCTGTTTCTCTAGCTGTGACTTGTTTACAGAGAAGGATCTGCAAACTTTATTTTTATCATAACTCCAACATTAAAAAACAAAATTGAATCTACAACTTCAATGCCTAGATATTTATCTATAGAAATTATAAACATAAACTACCATTGGAAAGCTTTGTTTACAAAATACAACATGTGTAAAAGAGAAATATTTAAATGGATAGACCTTGTGATGTTCCCTCTTCAAATCCCAGGGTGCAATTGTCATACCCCCCCAGGGAACACGTCCCTCCTGAGGAGAGTGCTGGCCTGCCCTGATGAAACAGGACATGAGATGCTGCGCTTTTTCATGGAGTGCAGAAGATGCCACCAAAAAAACTGCCCAGAATACGGTTCCAGGAGACAATAGAGACTGTCTACAGTCGCAGTCGAATTTTTTTTTTTTTTTTTTTTTAGACAAGGTCTCGCTTTGTAGTTCAGGCTGGCCCTGAGCTCAGCCTCAAACTTACATCACAGCAATCCTCCTGCCTCTGCCTCCCAAGTGCTGGGATTACAGGCATGAGCCACTACGCCCGATACTGTGGTATGTGGTACTGGTTGCTGCTGAGTGTGAGTCTCCATGCCCAGTATTGTATCTGGTTACTGGGGATCGAACCCGGGTTCTGGTGCTTGCAAGACAGGTTCCGGAACCACTGAGCTAAATCCCTGGCCCCTCTCAGTCGAATTTTAAGAGTGTGAGTCTTGCAAATGGAGGATCATCCCAGCAGCCATTCACATCCGTGTAGTAGTGGTTTAGATTGTCTGAGGTTTGGACTTATCCATTTTATTTGTTAAAGCACTTTTGCAAGGCTTCGCTATACATATGTATGTAGTTTTATTTTGACATTTGCATATATCTTTTATTGTACATCCTGGGTAGAATAACCTACAGTCCTTTTATTTCTCTTACATAAATTTATCTCCCCACCCCATCCCCTCTTCTGGGGATTGAACTCAGGACCTTGCATTTGCAAGGCAGGCATGGCACCACTGAACTATAATTCTTTGTAAGTAAGTTCCACCCTCCGGCTTCCTTATGTCTTATAAATTCAGAACCACGAGGATCCATCATGAGGCAGCGTCCAAATGCTCTGATCCAATTTTAATCACCCCCCCAAGGGCCTACTCTTAGAGCCTGTCTTCAGATTAAGTTTCCATAGCCTTAATACCTTGCAATGAAGACTAAATTTCAATATTTAAACTCTTTGGGGACATTCAAGCAATACCCAAACCAGCATGTGAGAACATTTTGTATTTCATAAACTGTCCTATTACTGTCCTATTTCATAAACTGTCCTATTTACTATCCTATTTCCAGGATAGTAAATGAAAGATTATAAAGGAATTATTATAAAAAGAAGGAATTAAGGAAGGGAACTATTCTGTATGTTACTGATAGTGGATGCATGTTATTGTACACTGGTCAAAATTGAAGAGATTGAACCGGGGATTTAGCTCAAGTGGTACCGTGCCTACATTGGAGGCACAAGGGCCCGAGTTCAATCCTTGATACAGCTATAAATAAATAAATACATAAATAAATACCAAAAAAAATTCTTGTAATAAAACTGAAGGCACAGACAGTGCAGTGACCCCTGGTGTAACTACAGGCTTCAGTCAAAAGAGACCTCAACACCGCAGTCACACACAACAGTCAACGCCGGGAGAAGCGGCTGGAAGGAGGATGTCTACAGGAACTCTGTCTTTCTGTAAACTTAAAGCTTCTCCAAAAATAAATTTATAAACAATTTGAATAGAAAATATCGGTTCTGACTGGTTTGAGTGCTGCTGACTTAGAGAAAAACTGAGTTTATAAAAATTCAAATGTACACCAAAAAATTAGGTCAAGGAATGATTGTTTTCCAAAAATGGTCTTCACTTTACAAAAGTGATATGGGATTCTTCTAAACAGAAAATCGCTGTGACATGTTCAAACAGGACTGTCTTCATCAGCCTCAGACTTCCCTTGTACTTCACCAGTCAGGAGCAGACTTCTGTGGAAACTGAGGATAGATAGCTACAGATATCTAGCTACAGATATCTAGCTATAGATAGCTAGGAGAACTAGACAACCCAAAATGTCTGCTGCCAAATATTGGAGAGAACGGGAGGAGTCTGATGCTATTTTCCTCAAATGCAAGTATTTCAGACACCCAGAATCCTTGATAAGCTAAGTCTTTGTGTTAGCTTGTTATAGAACAAATCCATCTTTGATTTTGACAATTGAATTGCAGCTGAAATTTCTTGCCTAATTTTTGCTGTTTTCTTCTGAGTAATAATAGCATTTTTTGGTAAGTGATAAGTTTTAATACTTCTGTCAGGATGAGCTCATTGAATATTCATATTGTGTTTATTTTGTGTGGCAGCCACATGGGAAGTCATAGTAGGATTTCAAAAGCAGAAAATAGTGGTTCTGATGAGGGGGCTGTTATGTGTGGGTGTGTGGAAGTTATGAATATGATAGGAAAGAAAGCAAATTCTATTTTAATAGTGATTTGTGCAAAATGGAAACAAGTGATTTTGAGCAGATGGCTAAAAATATATAACAGCTTTTATTTGGAGAAAATTAAAGAGCTTAAAATCCTCATTTATTTTAGCTTTATGCACTTTTCTTGCAAATCACAGACAAGTTTTTTGGGAGAGAAGGGAGCTAAATTATGCAGCCGAATATTTAGGAATAATCTCTATTTTATTGTCCTCATACACATTTTTCTCCCTGTGCTGTTTTGTGTCCTCGTCTCTTTCTCTTTTGTCCTTTCTTGCCTCCTGTACCGATCCATCCACAGCTTCGACTAAATCCACCTTTACTGTTTGACTCCACCCTCTTCCCTGCCAGGAAAAGTGTCTCAGAATGAAACTGGCAAGACCATTTGTCAGCTTGTCTTAACTGCTCTCCTGCCAAAAAAAAAAAAAAAAAAAATGGAAATGATTATTTATACAGTCCATTTTAACAAGCTGCCCTTCAATTGTGGTCCAAATGTCTTTTAAAACAATAATTAATATTTCTCAATTGACCAGCTGGCCAACCACACCAGCCCAGTCCAATCTGTCAGGGAACTGGGGTTCCCCAGAGGTGGGCAGGGATCAGCCAGGCCTGCATTTGCCTTTTCTGAAGTGGGTTTTATCCTTGCATCGTGTTGACAACATTCAAAGAGTTCTAGGCTCATAGTATAGAGCGGAACCCTATATCACTGCCATTTTTACGTAAAAAAAAAAAAAAAATCAACATCGGTGACCTATAGCTCAACCCAATAGATGGTATCTGCTGATTAGAATTGAATAAATGTATGTAAATCACTCTATGAAAGATCTGAACTGTCATAAAGGAAGTGCAGAAATAGAGTTAACTAATAAACTATAAAACAAACCCATTAAACCAAAGAAATTCTCAACTAACATTGCAAATACCAAAAACGAAGCAAATAGGAGCTGATCAACAGGCTAGAAAGCCTTCCATGACAGCGATGATTTCGCCATAAATTTGGGCCTTAGCTTTCTGCACCAAAATCAGAATAATGACAATGACGATGACTAACATTATTTAGCATTTATATGCAGTAGCCTTGGTGCTAAATGACTGAGATGGACTTCGCATGTCATCCCTACTGCAAAACTATTAAGGTGATGGTCTCCATTTCACAGAAGACAAAGTTAAACAAAAATTTCTTTTATCTTTGAGAAAATAGTCCCATTTCCATGAGACACATTAAACTGAAGAACAGTCTTGATATTACCCTCTATGGCACGTGGATAATCATAGCAATTTTTTTTTTTTGGTTTTTTGTTTTATTTGCAGTACGAGGGATCAAACTCAGGAACTTGTGCTTGTCGAGTAGGCAGCAGCACCACTGAGGCACGTCCCTGGCCCATGCAGTGAATCTTTTATAAATAGGTACTCTTTTAATATCTCTTGACCTTGAACAAAGATTTTCATGTGTAATATCTCCTGGAAACTTCTCACTCACCCAGAATTTGGACCTTCCAGTCTCCTTTGTCCATAACATATGGGTTTCATGACAGGAATCTTGATATAGTGGATGAGATTGTTAGAAATGCAGAATTTCAGGTCTCAGTCCAGAAAAATCAGACATGCATTTTAACAAGCCCCCCCCCACATGATTTCTATGGACATTCACGCTGAGAAACATTACTGGGGTGTAAAGTAGGTTCCCTGTGACTAAATTTCAAACACACTCCTGAAGTGAAGTAGTTACAGGGCGGTCCACTTAAGATAGGAAATTTTTTGAAGCCAAAATTATAGCTAAAAATCTTTGAGAGTGTGGCATTGACTCCTGAACATAACAATCTTTAATTCTTAAAAACTAGGTTCAGTTACTGCTGAGCCATGTTGATGCAGCAGGATGTATGACTTATTTTGTGTTTGTAAGAGCCCTGGTGAATACCCTTACTGCCAGGGAATATGGTCAGATGGCAAATTAAAGGTGGTTCTCAAAAGACAACATTAAATAACAGGGTAGGTTAATATGTAGAAGGGATCTCTCTCTACCAGATGTCTTTCTTACAATCTACTTTCAGAAATTGGAAGCAAGGCAGGGGAGATCCTGGGGGAGGGGCCTCTAGTTTATCGCTAAGAGCTGCCACCAGGTGGAGCAGAGCTGCCACGAGGTGGAGGAAAGCCACAGAAACTCTGAGCCCAAATCAGAATCCGGGTTGCCTCCCAAACTCGGTCACTTTAGCTTCCTGGACTGGAAGACTCAGACTTTCTCTGTCTCCAATGTGTGAAGTAAGATAGGTTCTGTGGTATGGGAAAGATAAAGAGAAGCTGAAAAAAATGCAACTATGAAAAGAATAACTGACTTGCTAATTCCACTGGAGGGGCTGGATGGGAAAAGGGATCTAGCAACTGAAAAACCCAATCACATTTTATTCTATGTGAACTTGCTGCACATAGGTCCCCAGGAAGCACAGTGGAAAACCTAACAAAGCCCCAGTTTCAAGGCGGATGTGAGCTGGAAATCAGGGCTTGTTGGGTTTAATCATTTCACTGCACTGCTGAGGCTCCGGGCACTGGTCTGTAAAACAAGAACAGAACAGTCGTGCACACCTTGTAGTGTTCTTGTGAGGATGCACGGAATCGCTCCCCTTCATGGGTAAAAGGCCCATCCCCAGCAAGAGTAAAACGTTGGCCTCCCAATATTAATGCATTAACATTCAATCCATTTTATTGACTATTTATGGGCCCCTGTGATGAGATCAAAGAATTAAGACTTTGTATCTGATTTTAAATTTTGTTCTATTAAAGATGATTAAAGTGGAAATTATAGTAATAAAGATAACCAGTATCCATTTACCTGACGTGTGCAATAGACTACTGGTATTTTTTTTTTTTTAAATTGAGATGGACATCTCTGTGTTACTCAGGTTGGTCTTCTGTATCAGCTTCCCCCCCAGCTGGGCCCACAGGGCTCAAATGTAGTCTGAGCTGTAAGCACTTATCTCAGTACACGCTTATCTCACTCCTAGGAGCTCAGCACTAACCCATTTTACACAGGATGAGACTGAACAATGGTTCAGTTTGGATGCAACACTGGGTATCTTGTCTCTCGGGCTTTCTGCATCACACTGATTTAGGTGTAGACTCCAACAACTCATTTCTAGGGGCTGCAAACTGCTCCCATATTGCACTTTCCAATACAGACAGAAAATAAATCCCACCATGGATGCTATGACTCCTATTTATAGTTGAATAAATCTCATTTAGATTTGACTACAGTTATGTCGAGCCTTTTCTCTCCTCCTGGCCAAACCATCTTCTCACCCTGCCAACGGTTATCTTTATACAACACAAATCTGACCATGACACTTCTCTACTTAAAAGGCTCCCTGCTGTCTGCAGAACTCGGGCCAAGAGCTCAGCGGGGCCCAGGCCTCTCCCAGCTGGGCCCGACCTCCGTTCCGGCCTCTGCCCTAGACATTCCGACTCTTCTCTGTCGGCTCTTAATGCAAGACAGCTCCACACCAAGGAGGACGGCCCAGGGTTCGCAGGACGAACTCCTGAGTAGCAGGAGAGAAAAATCTTTTGAATGCTTGGCGTTTTCCCTTCTATTCTATTGTTGGTGTAAAATAAAAAGACACGCTAAAAATTAAAATGTTAAAGATTTATCATTAAAAATCTCCACACCCTAGCAGTACACACACACACACACACACACACACACACACACACACACACACACACGAAATTTTTAGATCTTGTATTTGGGTAGAAGATATCGGTGACCATATTTGTAGCTCCCCAGCGCAAAATGGTTCCTTCCGCTACATTGGAACCCTCTCCTCCTAAGGAGGCCAACCACTTGCTTCACCCTCCATTTGGCAGGTGTGTGGCCAGTGTAGGAGCACTCACCTAGCATTTGCCAGGTCTTGGGTTTGATCTCCAGCACCACAAAACGAATCCACTTAAACGTTGTTGTTCAGGCACCAAGTTGGGGAATCATCGCCCAAGGCCCTTCCGCAGGCCGGTTTTGTCTCCCAGATCTATGAGAGACATTCTCTCCTATGGCATATTGAACTGCCTAGAATTATTTTATACATTAGATATATTTATACAAGATTCATCACACATTAGAGTGGGTCTCGCTTCTCTGAAACCGTCTTAGCTTGGTACCGACGCACAGTGAGAATGGCAAAGTTCCTCACTGGAATCACAGATGGATGGATGGATGCTCAAAGTCTAAAAGGACTCGCTTTAGACCTCTCAGGGAAAACACCCTGATACCGGACACGCCTTTGGACTCTTTAAACTATAATATTTGAGAAGTGATTTGGAAGGAGCCGACAAAGGTAAACATTTCCATAAAAAGGCTAGCAACATCCTACGTGTGACTTGCTCCTTTCCTGACATCTCACTTCTAGGTACTTCTAGGATGGCGGCGATATCGTGTACAAAATGGGTGTTTTTCTCCACCTTGATGGAACAGCTTCGTCCTCCTTAGATTTTCAACAGTCTTAAGTCAGCCTCAGTTCAGTCCAGGTTTCCGGCCGCGTCCAACATCTTGAGGGGGCTCCCGCCGTGCATTTAGACCCGAGGCCGAGGGCGGCCTGCCCTCCACCCGGCTTTCCAGCCGCGGGCCGCCACCGAGCCCGGCGCAGGGCGCCGCCCACGACCGCCCGGCGGGGCGCGGGGCCGGGCTGCGGTTGGCCGCGAGAGGCGCCCATCTTCCCGGACGAGCCCCGCGTTTCCTCGCCGAGCAGGGCAGGGCCGCGGAAGGAGGAGGGCGAGGACCGAGACTCCCGCCAGCGCGGCCCCGCCTGCCGACCCCGGGCGGCCCTGCACGGCCCGTGCGCGTCGCCAACTTCGGGGCCGCCGGGGGCGCGGCCGCCTGGTGCGAGGCGAGACGCTGGGCGCGGGGCGCGTGTGCGCGGCGGCCTGCGGGGGGCAGCAGCGGCCCGGGCACCGGGAGGAGGCTCGGCGGCGGCCGCGGCCGGGGGGCGGAGGACCTCGCGGCGCCGGCTCTAGAGACCCGAACTCCGGCGGGGTTGGCCCGGCGCCTCCGAGTGTCGCGGCGGCCAGCTCGGGGCGCAGCCACGGGACTCGCGTCAGGACCGCAGCCCCGTCCCTGTCTGCGAGGACGCGGAGTATTGGTCGGCGGAGGAGCGGCAGCCGCGGCGCCAGCATCCCCGGCTCGGGCGGGACCACTGAGCGCCGGAGCTAGCGCCGGAGGCAGGAAGGGAGGGTCGGGGCGGTGGGCTGGTGGTTCCCGGGCGCCCGCGCTGCGCCGCCCGCCCACTCTGCCCCCGGGTGCCCGGTGCCGGCCTCGAACAATGGTGCGCAGCGCCGGCGCGAGCCCCGCGCCCGCCCAGCGGCCGTAGAGGAAGTGACCGGGCCCGGGCGGGGTGGGCAGGGCGACGCCCCCCGCCACTCGCCGCTCGCCCGGCCTCCGACCCCGGACTCCCCTCGGGATCCGACGGCTGCCCCCGCCGAGAGTATGGTGCCGGCGCCCGGGCTCGTCTAGTCTCGGCGCGCGCCCTGCTCCGCGCTCCCTCCTCCGCCGCCGGCCGCCCGGTTCTCGCGTGTAGGAGTACAACTCTGCTCTCCGGAGAGACCGGCCGTGCCCGCCGAACTGAACTTGCCCGCTGAAAACGACCCCGGAACAGCTGGATAATGTCCACTCCGAGCAGATTCAAAAAGGACAAAGAGATCATAGCCGAGTATGAAAGTCAAGTCAAAGGTAAGGGTGGGAGCGGCAGCCGGGCTCCTTTTGTGTGTCTGCTCGTCATTGTGCTCTGTGGAGTTGGTTTCTAACTTGGGGTCTGCTCTGGACGAAGGCAGCGAGGGGCCGCTCGTACCCCGGCCGAGCCAGCCTGCGCGTCCGTCCCAGGTCCAGCCCTGGTCCCGGAACCCAGCGGGACCTGGACGCTGGGCGGATTCCCCGGCCGCCGGCCCGCACCTCGAACGGGGAGAGGACTGGCTTGAACTTAACAGCCTCCGCTGGCAGTTTACACGGGAAGGCCAGCCACGCTCGCGGTTCCTGCTCCGTTACCATCATCATCATCATCGTTTTTAGATACAATCATTGTCACAACATAATGTTTCTACGGAGTCATTGTGTAAAGTCCGATCTCCAAGTGGTTCGGAGCTTCACTGATTGAAGGCTGTTTCAGACATTTAAACTCTTGGCTATTAATTTATTAGGGCGAGTTCCTCTTTTATGAAATAGATCCCTAAAAGCCTGGCAGCCCAGCCCAGCAGTGACTAGTGGAATCCGACTCCTTTATAATAGGCTAGAATTCAGGGCCATCTTTTACACTCACAGGAGTATATTGCCTTATCCTTTGCTGGAAGCCACTGGCATGCAAAATAAAGATTTGACTATTATAGTTTTCATTTACATTGTCAACTAAGGAAGGAAACCTTTTAACACTGATTAAGCAGTTTTACTTTCTGCACTTCGTGGTTAAAAAATGCATTTTTTTGTCGAAGACAAGTATTTGATTTTGCTGTGGAAGTAGTGTATATTCTATATGTGCATGTGCAGTATATGGGCATATATATATTTTCTTCCTTCCGCTTGTGCGTCTGTCCATTAGCTTTCCTGATGGAGACAATGGATGGAGTGTTGAGATCACTGGTGTTCTTTGGTATGTTCAATTCAAAGTTCAAAAAGATTGTCATGTCGACACCTGTGTTTGTCTGTATACAGTCTGATGAAAGAGCTGCTGAGAAAGACATTACTTTACTGTACTTGCCTGGAGAGCTGCCTGAGCTGCTTTTGTGTGGTCAAGTTGTGAAAGTGCCTGGGGTCCTGTGAGAGGCCTGGGGTGGGGGTGGGGTGGCTTGGATCACCTGGGCTGTGCATCTGGCCCAACTCCGGCCACACCAGACCCTCGTGTTTCCGTGTCCCCGACCGTGAGGTTCAACTAATGGCATTCAGGAAACACACATAATTTTCTGCCAGCAATTAAGATAATTTATACTTACAGAAACTTGTTACATTGATATGGAAGTTATATAAGGAAAGAGTAATTGTTTCCACAGAGCCAGGTAAATGTCCTAATGAGGATGGCCTTTCTTTGCTTAATGAGTCCAGAACAGCCCAAACCTTTCATTCTAAGGCAGTACTCCTGTTCACAGTCACGTGGCTCTTTGTGGCAGATCTTTAAGGGGTGGAGGTCCACCGCTTTTCTTGCTTTCAGGAGCCCTGATTGGCAGAATGCACTTCCTCCCGCTGGCTTAGTTATCTCTGCTCAAAAGGTCATTTGCCTATTAACAAGACCTACGTGAAAAAAAACCGTTCCATTAATTTTCTAGTGTATGAGTTCTACAGATAGATCAATTGTGTATCTGAGAGTATAAGCATTCTGCCTTGATTCTAATCGATTAAATGGGATCTGTTACAATATTTCCATTAGATCTAATTCAAGGTAAAATTATGAACATGGTGAAAATGATTTTTCAAACTAACTCTATCCTATAGAAAGTAATCTTTTCCCTCCCTTGAGCCCTCCTTCCGTACACACTTCCAAGAGTCCAGGCCGCTTTCTGACTCCATTCTGTACCTTCCCTGCCCTATGGCCAGGTGCTGCCTTACCCTTGTAATATCTCCACATTTGGAAGCTAGGCTCTGTCTTTACCTCCTACGCAACTCAGGGACTAGGGCAACGCAATGGAGTTACCTCATACATGCTAAATTGCAGAAATTTACCAGTGTCCCTGGGTAAAATCGAGAAAGTAGGAGCTAAGTGGCAGTTCAGTAGTGTGTGCAACCAGCTGTGCTACGTAGGGAGAATGAGCCCCACGGTAGGGACAGCATGGGCGGTTTCTGTGGTTTTCTCTTTCATTTCCTGAAGGCCTCTTTAGAATTAGCATTTTACCTTTACAGACCACTGCCTGCTTTTGGGAGTGGGTGGATAAACCACTCTTCTAATTCTAGGGAGCTACTTCATTGGACAATAAACAAAAGAAACTGGTCTGTTCCACTGCTTTTAGAACAACTTCACTGTGTTGGACTCATTGACATCTAGGTCTGGTCCCAATGCAAAAAAAGTCATGCGTCTTGGATTCCGGCTGGTTTAGGCTTAAGGGTGATTTTGAATCGTTTTGCTTCTGTACATGTAATGGTTTTTACCCACTAATTTAAATTTTAATACTCTAGGGTATTGTTCTTTCTTACTCTCTCCTATTTCCCTGATAACAATTGTATTTATCTTAGAGTTCCAGAGATAATATTTCATCTAAAGAAATGACTGCAGGCCGGGCATGGTGGCACGTGCCTGTAATTCCAGCCCTCAGGAGGTTGAGGCAAGAGGATGGATGGATCGCTGTGCGTTTGAGGCCTGCCTGGGCCACGTAGTGAGTTCAAGGTCAGCCTAAACTACATTGCAAGACCCTGTCTCGAAAAGAAGAAGAAAGGATTTCAGTTGTAGGATTTAACACTGTGGCTACCTGCCAGGATTTCGGGAACAGACTTTATGGGGTGTCCTCAGCTGTGTGGAGAACCATCCCTGGTGATGATATGTAATGTCATTACATTACAGGATACTGTATACATACAAGAGTGATATACACATACAGGAGTGATACTGTAACTGTGACCTAGTTAAATGTACCATTTGGGGCAAGTCACTGAGCTTCTATGTGGGATTTGGTTTCCTTATCTATCAGATGAGGAATTTGTTTCTCTCAATCCTAAGGATCTTTGAATGATGTCCTCTGAGTTTATATTAATTGTTTCACAACGTGTTTGAGCATTTCACATTCTTTCTTGGTTGCTCTATTTTGGGGAGAATCATCTTTGCTTTTACTTTTGCCCTTAATGAATCCGTTGAGTTTGGGAGAATTAAAATTATGAAACAAAGAACACAGAAAATTAATAATGGAAACCATGTTTAGATAACTATAACACAGAGCCATTATGAGGAAGCAGGAATCAATGAGCAGTTAAAGAATGGATAGGTTTAAATCTGAGACCAAAAGACTTCAAGCCACGATTTCAAAAGCATATGTTAACTTGAAGTAAAGAGAAGGATCCTTTCATACACATCAGACAGTTTCCCAAAGACACAAAATCAGGAGAAATAAATCTCTTATATGTGTTGGCCATTAAAAAGCATGTCTGCAACAATCTGTGAAACTCAGACCAACTGACTGTCCTTCTTTTGAGCATCTCTGATACAGGAGGCTAGCTGATGGGTTTGTGGATTGAGGATTTTAGTGATTGATATAATTTGCATAATATGCAGTAGAAATATTGTGGAATTACACATGTGGAAACCAAAAAATTAAAAAAAGATATTTTGACATTTGTACTTATTTTTTATTTGGATTAGTTGGTTGTGATTCTGGGACTGGAACCCAGTGTCCTGCACAGGCTAGGCAAGCACTCTGTGAGCTACATCCGTGCCTTAAGGTGCACCTCTGAGGCAGAACCCACGAGTGAGAGATTGTGTTCACTTTTAATAATGTATGTTCCTAGTTGCTAAGAGTTGACAGCTATTATTTACTGAGCTATTATTTACTATCCTGGGGATAGTCTCATGTTCCTCTACATATAGTATGTGCACAAGGGCCAAGAAAATGTTTTCTTTGATTGCCCTGCTCCCTGAAATAAAAAGAGTGCATTTTGGTAGCAGTTGGTACCTGAGGAAATTCCAGTTAAATTTGAGAGGACACCATATCATGCCATGGATTTTAATAGAGAAATTAAAAATGCTATTGTTGCTGTTTTGGAAACTGTGTTTACTTTTATTGTTTTCATATAACCCAGAATGGAAAAGGTCAATGATTTAAATTATGAACCCAAACTTTATAGCTGGGAGGGACTTTAAACATTTCTTGTCCAGCTCATTTCATGACGCAGGGAGGCTTAATGACATATATAATATAATTGTACAATTAACTGTAATGTTTAGGAGTAGACCTGGGCTGTCTACTTTTCAGTAGTAGTTTTTTGCTCCCATGTAGCAGATAGACTGTTTACCTACTTACCCTTTTCATTCATTAAAGGAGTCATACCAGAGAATAACTGCTTTAGTCTGTGAACAGAAGTTAAGTTAAACATAACTAAGCTGTTTTTTCACCAAGCTAATTTCTGGACAATGCCCAGATATTGCCTCAGCTTCAGATAGTGGCCTTAAAAGTGAAAAACTAATATGAGAAATATGTGTAAATGTAATTTACTTGATGTTTTGGTGAAACTAATTACAACTACTACAACAAGCTCTTTTACTTAATTAATTTTCATAAACTCCGCAATATATTAAATAAAGGTTCAGGAACATTTTTTGTTTTGGTTTGGTTTGGTTTTTTGAGACAGGCTCTTGCTGTGTAGTTCAGCCTGGCCTTGAATTCACTATGTAGCTGGGGCTTGCCTTGAACTCATGGCGGTCCTCTGTCTCAGCCTTCTGACACTGAGATTGCAGGTACACACGACTACACCCGGCCAAGGACCACTTGGGAGCAAAGCCTGTCCTCCTGCAACACAGTGAGGGCTGGAGTCTAATACAGGATAGAAAAATCTCCGCTCAGCCGTCTGTGTTGCGCTGCCCACTCCTGTGTGAAGTCTGTGTCGATAAACTTAGGAGTCAGAAAAAATGTATGTCTAATCAGTCTATTTTTCTGACGGTAGTTTGAAGGTAGAAGGTGGAACTAGAGACAGTTATGTGAACATATTTTTATTTCTGAGTTCAGTTCCTTTACTGATAGCATATCTCAGAATGAGAAGGAAACAGATCATAGTATTTAACAGCGGGGACTTCAGTGTTCGCCATCTCATGTGACCACAAATTAGATGTGTGACCTCTAAGACTCAACTTCTCCATCTGTAGAACTTCATTTTTCTATTAGATCAGATTTATCATACATATTGATCACACTGATTGTAGGGAATTTATACCTGTACAGAATATATCTTAATTATTTTTTCCACTCCCTTCCATTCCCTTGGGTTATTGGTAGGATATTCTTTTTTTTTTTTTTTTTTGCTATCATGAATAATATCATAAAATGTTGTAAGTATTCCTTGTTGTACAAGAGTTTATTTCAGTATACTTCCTGGGCAAGGGGAATGTGCATGTTCAGATTTTCTTGGGAATGTCAAATTTTCCACAAAGTGTTTAGTATTTATGATCATATCATCAGAGCATGGGAATTCCACATTCTGAAAAACATTTAGAATTAATCAAAGTATTAATTTAGAGGTTAAATTAAAATAGAGAAAAATTTTTAAAAAACACCTAAAAGAAAGGAAAGGAAAACAATGATTTAAACACATACAATTTCTTTCTTGCTCATTAACACTCAGAAGATACAAAATCTAGTCTTCCAGGATAGCATTGCCCATTAAATTATTCAAGTTTCTTCCATCTGTGGTTCTGCTGTCTCTTAGATAGAAAACTGAACTTGTCTACCTGTTTGAAATTGAGTCTTAAGTGTGTCTGTTTTCTAGCTTGTGGCAAGCAAAGTAAGCCTTGAGAGCATATCTCTTATGTTTTAAAACCCAGGCCATTAGTAGTACACATAATTTCCATTGATATATCTGGTGAGTTGTTAGTCACATTACACCATTTTGCAGCAAGGGAGGCTGGGAAATGTAGTCTGAATGGCCCTATCTACCTGTAAGTCCGTGACCTTCATAGAACAGATTTAAGTGGACCAAAACAGAAACAAAAATAAAGAAACCCTTCAGATTTGGAGAGACAGTCATTTAGTGAAATGATACTTAGTTTTAATGTGTATCTCTGATTGCTAAAGAGATAGAGCATCTTATATGTTTATGGACTATTTGTTTTTGTAGCTAAAACTTTTATTTCTATCTTTGTCCATTTACCTGTTAATTTATTTGGCATAGTGGCTTGTTTTGGCATCTTCTTGATGTTAATCTCTTGTCAATTACACCTTTTATAAATGTCTACTCCCAGTTCACAGTTCACATTTTCACTTTTAAAAAAAGACACCTTTTGGTAAATAGTTGATACTTATTTTAATTTCTTCAAATGTATGAATTATTTGTTGTAAATCTGATATCTAGGCTGTCTATTCCTACTTTGAAATCAGAAAAATATATATATATGCCTGTGATCATTTCCTGAATGTTTTAAAATTTTGCTTTTGACTTAGAACATTTTTTATTTGGTTTTATTTTCTTTTGTGATACTGGGGATTGACCCTTGGAGTACTTTATGACTGAGCTATATCCCCAGCCACTTGTTTTTTTTTTGTTTTTTTGTTTTGTTTTGTTTTGTTTGAGACAGGATCTAAATTATTCAAGCTGGGTTAAAATTTGTGATCTTCCTGCTTCAGCTTTTCAAGTAGCTGAGACTTACACATTTTCAATTAGGCTAAAGTTAACTTTGTAATCATATTATTGCATATACATTTGCTATACACAGTGATATTCATTGTGGGGAACTGGAACATGTACATAATACATCTCCATTTTTTTCCTCTTCTACTCCACCCTACCTTTTATTTTTACCAGCATCAGATTCATGTATTTTTCAAGTCCTTATTAAATTGAATTGTAAATACAGGTTAACAGCCAGAATAAAAATAAAATATGTATGACAATTATGCTAACCAAATAATCCTTTTAATGCATTGCACATACTGATTACCATAACTTTTTCCTCTTTTTTCCCCCTACTGCCTATCTTTTATTCTGTACTTTTTTTTTTTTTTTTTTAGTTTTTTGAAACAGGATCTCACTTTGTAGTTCGGGCTTGTCCTGGACTCAGCCTTAAACTCACAGCAATCCTCTTCCTGAGTAGTCCTGTGCCTCTACCTCCCGAGTGCTAGGATTACAGGTGTGACCCACCGTGCTGGCCAAAATTTTACAATATGTATCCCTCTGTTCCTGGACATTGTTGTGTTCCATTGGTTACTTTATTCCTGTACCATGACTGTACTGTGGTACTTAGCTTTATAATGTTTTTATACCTAGTAAGCCATATCTTTCCTTTTTATTCTCTTTCAGATACATCATAGTTATCTTGATCCTTTCTCTTTTTAGAATTAATTTGCCCTTCATTATAAATCTATTGGCATTTTAATTTAAGATGGCATGAATTGTATATCACGGAGGAATTGGTATCTATGAATATGAATATATCATCACTTAATTACTTCAAAATATCTGATACAAGGGATGTAGCTCAGTTGTGGAGCATTTAACTAGCTTGTGTGAGGCCAGTGTTGCCCGCAAAAAGTGGTTTTGTTAAATATAATATTATCATGCTATCATGATATTTATTAATGTTCATGAGATCTGTTAAGATTTTTCTAGTTGTTTCTCTTATGCCGAAATGAGATTTACATTTGCATATTGGTCTTTTATTCAGCCACTTTGCTAATGTAAACTTACTTTGTTAGGGCTTGGAAAAATGGTGACTGGGGACTGAACTCGTGGTGATTTAGGACTAGAGAGTTGCCTCAGGCGTTCTCAGATTTTCTGCCCCTTCCCCTGCTGTTGTGTTTTATGATCTGTTAGTCTCCTCTACAGGAGGGCCTACTGACAGAGAAGCTCCAGGTCCAGAAGAAAAAACAGTTAGGAAATTCACCAGGCAAGATTAACTGCCAGGAAAGAAGAGACGCCAAGTCTTTATTGAAGCAAACTATCCTGCGGAGGACTGTTCACTTGGCTACTTTGTCTACATTATAAGAAGATTTTGAGCCCGGAATTTGGCTCATGGCACCTGCGCCTGACTTGCAAGTAGAAGGTCCTGAGTTCAATCTTCATATCAAAAGAAAAGAAATCTTCCTTCAACTGTGCTTTTCTTTCTCTGCTCCTGTGTTCATTCTCTAATAAACCTACGCTCCCAGCTAAACTTTGCTGCCTTTCTCAGATGTAGAATGGTATATAAGCCTCACCCTTCCAGCCCTTCTTGGAGGCTCTGATTGTGTGTGGCTCTGTTTGGATTTCCCCCTGTGCACATGGATGCATTTTTATTCCCTTTTCTCCAGCTAATATGCCCATAGTCAGATCATTTCAGCAAACCCTCAGAAGGTGGAAGGGAATGTTTTTCTTCACTGTCTATAATTTCAAATAATTTATAGTTTGGAACAAAAACCCATTGTTTATATAGAAAGATAACTTTTATTTCTTCATTTGTAAACCCCGTACATTTATTTTTCTTCTATTTTGATGAAGGCAGAATTTTGATTCCAAATTAATAAAAATACTAATAGTGTTTTAAGCTCCTCTTCCCATTAAGGATGATTATTTTCAGTGTATTATGAACAGTATCAATGCTATATCTGAACTTACTTAAAGTTTTAATCATTGATAGGTGATTAAATATTTTTTTAAAACTATTGTATTATATATTTTTCTTTTTTTTTTTTTTTTAGGTTTTTTGAGACAGGGTCTCGCTTTGTGGTTCAGGCTGGCCCTGAGTTCAGCCTCCAACTCACATCACAATCCTCCTGCCTCTGCCTCCCGAGTGCTGGGATTACAGGCGTGAGTCACCACGCCCGGTTACTGGGGAATGAACCAGGGTCCTTGCGCTTGCAAGACAGGCGCCGGAACCACTGAGCTAACTCCCCGGCCCCCTATATATTTTTCTTTTTAATCTGTCATCATGTACTATTTTCTACTACTAAACCATCTTTCTTTCCATAAGTCGTCTTCGTCATTGTATTGTATGTGTATAATCAGAGTTGATGTAGTATTTTTTCTTGCTGAATCTCAAAAAGGTTTTTTTTTTTTTAGGTTTTTTGAGACAGGGTCTCGCTTTGTGGTTCAGGCTGGCCCTGAGCTCAGCCTCCAACTTACATCACAGCAATCCTCCTGCCTCTGCCTCCCGAGTGCTGGGATTACAGGCGTGAGCCACCACGCCTGGCACTGTGGTATGTGGTACTGGCTGCTGCTGGGCGTGAGTCTCCACACCCAGTATGGTATGTGGTTACCGAGGATCAAACCTGGGTCCTTGAGCTTGCAAGACAGGCGCCAGAACCACTGAGTTATATCCCCGGCCCCTTTCTTTCCCTTCTTTACTTACCTACTATTACTTTTCTAATTTTCTTGGTGTTTCATCTGTCTTTTACCCACTTTTAAAGTTCGATACATAATGCTTTCAATTTTATCTTTTCCTATAATAAACATTTAGGACAATAAATGTTTTCTGATATAATTCTATTTTTAATATATGAATCTTTTAAAAACACAACATTTCTAGTATCAGTACTTTTCTATGATTTTCTTTCTTTTTCTTTTTCTTTTTCTTTTTTTTTTTTTTTGTGGTACCAGGGATCAAACTTGGGCCCTGTGCTTACAGGGTAGGTGCAGTACCAGTAGAGCTAAATCCTTGGTCTTTTCTCTGATTCTAACATCAGCTTCAGGAGTAATAAAATCCCTCTTTACACATATTTTCTAATAAAAGCATTTCTTCTAACATAAGCACTATTCCTAGCAAAGACATCTGTTCTCAACCTCTGTGGTCCTTCTTTTTCTATCCATTTCATCCTTTATCCAGTTTGGGGGCTTTTAAAATTCTTGCTTTCTAGGTATGGTGGTGCATACCTGTAATCCCAGCACTTAGGAGGCTGAGGCAGGAGGACTTCCTTAAGATTGAGACTAGCCTGGACTACACAGTGAGACTCTATCTCAAAAAACTAATAAAATAAAATAAAATTCCTTGCTTTTGTGAAAATTCAGTGATGTAATTATAATAATATTTTAAAGTGTTTTATGCAGCATTGTATCTTCAGTCTGAATGATGAATGATACAGCATTTTTTGTTTTTTACTATTATGTTTGACATGGAGGATTGAAACCAAATCATCACCAAACTATATGTCCTGCCTCTGTTTTATTTTGTTGGGTTTTTGGAGCTTATCAGTATATTAGAATTATTTTAAATTTATCTACTATCTAGTTCTATTTTAGCAAGAGAACTCATAGTTTATGTTGTTGAAGTTATTATGAGGCAAGTTTGTCTATGATTTTTTTCTAACCAGAATTACGTGGCTTCAGCCCTTCCCATCCAGAATGATGTGTATCATCCAGGAGTTAAACCCTGAGGAAGAGACGCAGGAGGAGAGCAAAGTAATGTTACATAAACACTGGAATTCTCCATGTATAGTATTGGGCAAATAAAACTGAGGATACAGTGATGTTGGGGATGAGAACAGGTAGTGAGGTTAATGGCAGGCTTGACCAGGCACGGCGTGGAAAGGTGTTCAGAAAACCTGTGAATAGCCCAAGATGCTGTAGGGAAATCTGAGGGGAGGTTGGCTGCGGTCATGCAGATGTGGTTTTGCAGCAAGGACTGCAGACACCTTCCCTCTTCTTGAAAATCTGCCTCTAGTCCTTAACCTTTGCTCCTGCCTTCTGCTCCTTAGAGTCCTCTGTATCCTGAGGAGGTGGCCTAACTGGGATAATTAGAATGTTTGCAGAGTAATTCCTATTTCTGGACTCCTACTTCTAACTTCCTTCTCAATGAGTGTAAAAGGCTCTGGACTTTTGCCCTTTTCTTTTGTTATTCTGGACGTGAAGTATACAAGAACAGCTTCCTCCCACAGTCTCTGGCAGTTAACATAGAACAATAGGAGTCCACTTACCTTAGGTCAGACCCTTTTCCCTTTAGACAACTGGCTGTGAAACTAGCATGCTTTAGTAGTAGAGTTCAGCTTGTAAACAGTATTTTCCTGGGAGAGGGAATAAAAGAAAGTTAGTTTGTTCATCTTGTTTTGCATCTGCACTGGCGGCCCACACTGTCTTTCTGCTATCTTGTCAATGCCATTTATAAAGGTTCTTTTGAAAGAGTCCGTAACGGCTTTACCCTTGAACCCTGTGGATTGCCCGCAGTTCATTACAACTGTGTGCCACTGTAATGCCCAAATGCCGGGAGAGAAAGTCCAGAATGTAGTTGTTCTGGAATAACCAGGTCCTAGTCCTAGAGGACCAGCTCTGAGGTACTGTGAGACTGAAGAAAGTGAGGTGGAGACAAATGGAGAGTAATCAAGAGTCCAATTTATTGGGGGATTTTCAGAAACATGGTCCTGGGTGGCAACAAGAGTAGTTGAATCCCCACAGTTTGGATCAGTATTTACGGGTTAGGACAACAATGACTTCATCCTGGTTAGAATGTACTTCGTTATCTTTTTTTTTTTTTTTTTGAGGCAGGGTCTCGCTTTGTAGTTCAGGCTGACTCTGAGCTCATTATGTAGTTTAGCTGAGCCTCGAACTCACGGCAGTCCTCCTGCCCTTGCCTCCCGAGTGCTGGGATTACAGACGTGAGCCACCACCAGCAGCACTGTGGTGTATGATACTGATTATTGGTGGGTGTGAGTCACCATGCCCACCATTGTTGTATGTGGTTACCAAAGATCAAACCTGGGCCCTTGAACTTGCAAGGCAGGTGCCAGAAACACTGAGCTAAATCCCTGGCTCTGTGCTTGGTTATCTTCAGATAGTATCAGTCAGCCACATCCCAGGATCTAGGGTCCACTTGCAAAGCTTTGCCTACCCCTTTAATGATTTTGTCTACTTACTGTCTACTAGAAAGCTATGCAAGAAGAACTAGCAAAGGTCATTCAGGGTGGTCATATTGGTTACCACTCAAAATGGCAGCAGTTAGGTCAAACTGAAGCCAACATTACAGAACCAAAGGTTTGATTAGTGGAGCAGGATGAAGTTCTGCCTGTTCTCTGTCCTAAGAGGAGAGGTAATTGCCCCCAAAAGCCCTTTTTTTTAGGTTGAATAAAATTCAGAACTGATGTTTTGTTAGCTGACTCCTAAATTAATTGTCTTTCATTTCTTTGGCTGTCTTATGTTTCTACCTTCAACATTAGAGACAATGGACATATTTCTTAGTCTTATGCTACAGAAAGATTGTGTGTTTTGACTCTTTTTTGAGTTATTTGTTTTGCAGCACTGGGGATCAAACTCAGGACCTTGAGCTTGCAAGGAAAGTGAAGCACCACTAAGCTAAATCCCCAGCCCAGCTTGTGGATTTTGGGAATTCAGAGAATCATCAGTTGTATTCCTAAAAGAGTTTTCCAAATACAGTATAATAGAAAGTTAATGAATGCTTTTTCAAATTGTGCCACCATTGTTGCTTGAACTTCTGTAGCAATTATATTGACAGTGTTCATGGACACAATCAAATATGTCACCAAAAGTCTGTATTTGAAAGACTTTCAGACTGTATTTTTCTAGGGTTTAGAGTATAATAATATACATCTATCTGTATTCTACAAATTTCCAATCTACAAATAAATACCTTCTTTGAAGCTGGGAAATCTACTACAATTAGACTAGCATTTTAGTTTCTTGTTTGTCAGGCCTTTCATTTCTTTCAATGGTGTTAGAAGTAAACTTTAAATAATGTGCAGAAAGCATTATGTACTAGAAGGCACAATAAAAATTACTTTTCATTGTCTTTGGGGCCATTCGTCTTCTGGATTCCCTGACACTCTCATAATGTTATGTCCCACTTTCAAATACCATGTAGCATTCTGAACCACACACATCATAGATTTTGTGTATGTTATGTTGCTCAGGAGTTCATAGCATGGCCTCAGGAATCAGAATATGAGGCTTTGAATCTGGGCTCAGCCATTTCCAGCAGTTCAGTTGGGCTAATTTCTTCATCTCACCTTGCCTCCCTTCCTTGCTATTAAAATAGTGATATTCATAATCGTACCTACTTCAGAGTGTTGTTGCAACAGAGTGTTGAGTAAAGGTCTGTTATACAATCAAGACAGAATATCTTAATGCCTTACCTCTTTTGTGAACTCTGGTTCTGGAAGCAATAATAATAAACTTCAGGTCACAAAAGAATTAGTAGTCCAAAGGTGCCTGGAGAGGACATTGCAGCTCAGTGTAATGTAGTGTTCTAGATTGGTCCTTGCATCAGGAAAGGGGCATGACAAAGGGACTAACAGAGTTAGCGCAAAGTATGGACTTTGGTTATTAAACAAAAAAAAACAGTTTAATAAGACTGGGAAAATAAAATGTTTTCTGTTTTAAAAAGACCTATTCCTCTGTCTGGAAATTTTAAGCTTTTTCCTCTTTAATCTGAAGGAATAACTTTAATCACTTTAATCTAAAATGATAAGAGGTAACTGAGGGAAAAGAACATATAAATTTGCAGCTCACCTAAACAGAGTTGCTATTCACATTCAGTACGAGACCCAGAGAAAGGCAAGGCGGCTGCACCTTATACAGGGCTACAGAGAGGAACAGAGAGATTTGGGCATCTGGGGACACGGGAAGTGGAAGAACATGTCACAGAGGATGCTGCGCAGCTCATTAAGGGTCATCTTGCTATGTAGGTGAGGTCCCCAGGGACACTTATGGTCACCACCTCTGAGCCAAGTGCAGAAGCCCAGTCATTTTTTTGTGCCAAGACTTTTCCTGGGCTGAAAGGAAGAGTTCAGGTGGAATATCCTGGCTGTTGACTTCAGTGCTGGAGATTTCATAGACACAAATTCCTTTGTACCAGGGTGGCCTTTCAGAGCTCATCTTCTTTCTGCAGTGGTCTACAGTTTCAGGACATTTGAGGGTAGCACTTTTAAGGCTCCACCTTGTTGAAAATAGAGAGTCGGTAAGGCATACGTAGAAGTTGTCTCCTTTGCAATGATAACCACTCTGAATGGTTTGGGGTATAGCATCCTAATTGCATCATTTGTATTTATGTTTGAATGTTTGGTCTATTTACTCACTGAATAGATGGGATCATGTGTGGAACAGTTAATGTAGACATTTCCCCTCCACAAGATGTCGTCTACCACTGCTGCTCAGACACAGCCTCCAGTCCAGCGCTGGTCAGCCTGCTATTAGGTGCCAATCTATGATGAAATAAGGTACCCTGGACCCTCAAGTTACAACTGACCTGACATACAAGCAACTTGGGTGCAAAGAATTTTAGTTTTAAGTTACAACCGAAGTCTTGAGTTCAACCTGGATACTGGCCACCTCTGCTTCCAGATGGTCTCAGATACAGATTTAGCCTTTACAGCCTTCTGGGAGTAACATTACAAGATCCTTTCTGGTGTGGGCTTCATTGAGAAATCCCAGGCCAGTGTTTGTCTCAGGACTCTGAGATCTGCCTGTTGGCAGGAGAGAGATTTGAAGGCTGTGTGGAGGCTGAGCCTTCCATTGACCAACTTGGATTACAACTAACCCTTGTGAATGAATTGAGTCTGTAAGTCAAAGGTTCACTACAAATCACAACACTGTCTCCTTTATCCAGAAAGTCTTGCTATGAATCAGTGTCAGCCACACACAACCATACCTAGTGGCATGATGCTTAAGATAGGGTCCATCCCAGCTGTGGATAGGGTCCATTTCCACCTCAGTGGAAATGATAATGAACAGTTCATTCCCTTCACGTGAGTGGTGCTGGTTTGCACCCTCCAAAAAGACATGGAAGAGCTGACTGATCCATTCGGTGGTTGCTACCTTTCTTGTTCTTTATTTAGAATGAAGGTTGTCTATCAAATGTGATAGTGACAGCGCTCAGCGGTAGCTGTTCTTGTACTTGCATCTGCATCAGTGTCAGGACTCAGACTGTTTTTGGAGAGGTGACCTGGTGCGGAGATTGAGATCTTGGATGAGCCCAGTTTAAATGATGGCTTTTCTGGAGCATCAGATTTTTATTTGTCTGGATTACTGTTAGCTTTTGCTTCACAGTACTGGGAATTGCACCCAGAATCTTTATACTAAGATACATCCTTTCTCCTTTTTATTTTTATTTTGAAATGGAATCTTGCTAAGTTGCTAACTTCTCCAGGCTGAATTTAAGCTTGTGCTCCTCCTGCTTTAGCCTCCCAGAGTGCTGGGATTGTAGGGAATGTGCCACCACACCTACTGTGCCACTTTGGTTTTTGAATCTAAACATGAGTGCAATGAATACATCTTATTTTATGGGTACTGTGAGTATTATATATTAATGCCTGTATATGGGGTCCAAGAAGTCCCCAAAGAAGATGGAGACCTCGACTCTCCCCCACTTGCAAAGTAAGTAGGCTCTTCACTCATTTTAGAAGACAGGATTCGTCACTGAAAGGCATAAGCAGGTCTGTTAGGGAGAGTTAAACAAGTATGTACACACTCAAGGAAAACAGAGCAAAGGGGCTCAAGAAAGAGGCGGGTGATGGTCTGGGACTGGGAGTATTTATATATTTGGAGTGTTGTTCTTAAAACAGATCATCGGAGGTAAGGTGCTCAGGTTTCTGTGGTACAAACAGCTTGTGGTGGCACATGTACGGAAGGTTCACTGCCGCTGGTCCAGGACCTGTGTTTCTGGCATCTGACCAGTTATCCTTTACTGTTCGATTAGAATGCAAACCATTTGTGTGTATGTTTGAAGATCAGAGATCAGGTACTGGATTTGTGTCCTGAGGGAAAAAGGCCGTGAAATGTGTTGATCTCTGCTCTCGGGAAAAGCAGAGGCTCAATTTACTGGTAAATAGTATGGCCCCAATTTTATAGGCTTTTCTTCTCTTTTAAGACTGTTAGTTTATTTGAGTTAATTGCCTGGAAGAGGGGGGAAAAAAAAAGCATTGTAACTTTTAGTAACTTTGAATCTTGGAGCTAGAGGCCACATAAGATTAAAAATTTTTAATTATGATTTTCCTCTTCTCTTCTCTGTTTCTTCTCTCTCACTTCAGTGCTTGTGAAGAGTTTCGTATGGTTTTGCCATTTCATAACGGCTCAATAACTCTGAGTTGCTGTAATAACGTCTCTGTTATAAGACGCTGTGGCCCAAATTATTTCTGAAATAATTTAAAACTTGTTTCCAAAGAGGTTTTTTACTTAACAGATTTAAACCTTATAAAGAAAACACCAAAAATTTAAATTTTAGTGAATACTTTTGACCTATCACCCTAAGCTACAGTGAACCCCATCTTTTAAAAATTTTAATTAATTAATTTATTGTTTGGTGATTGTCCTGGTGGTTGAACTCAGGGCCTACACACTGAGCTACATTTCTCCAGTCCTCTGACTCTTTTCAAATTTTTTATTTTGCTAAATTGCCCTAGCTGAGCTGGCAGGATCCTCCTGCCTCAGCCTCCCAGAGTGCTGGAATTATAGGAGTGTGCCGTCACACTCAGCTGGAGCCTAATGAGCTGTGTTGGTAGATTTTAGCTACAAAGGTATAATTCATTACCACTTCTTACATCATTATTGTTTAGGGAGCCTCCAGGGTTAATGAAATCTATTTTCTGTGTGCCTATGATTGCAGCTGTAAATGTAGAGCTCCCTGAGTTGTTCATTAGGCTTGCCAAAAATAAATCATCTGCCAAACAAATGAATAGAATGCTTAGTTATTCCCTTTGTCTGTTAAAGGCGTCACCTTCTTTTTTACGCCCCAGTTGAGTATGTATTATGATGTCCTAGTCCATTTAGTCTTGTGCAAGAGTAAGCACAGACTGAGATGTTTATAGTTCATGTCAGTGTCATAGTTTTGGAGGCTGAAAAGTCCAAGATGGAGGGGCTGGCAGCTGCTGATGGCTTTCGTGGAGCCCCCTCCCATGGTACAAGAGCCAGGGGAAAGCATGGGTAAGGAGAGAGTTCACGAATTCACAAGCAGGTGAGTGAAGGGGCCGGGGATTCAGCTTAGTGGTTCCAGCACCTGTCTTACAAGTGCAAGGACCTGGGTTTGATCCTCGGTAACCACATACCATACTGGGCATGAAGACTCATGCCCAGCAGCAGCCAGTACCACATACCACAGTGCCAGGCGTGATGGCTCACGCCTGTAATTCCAGCACTCGGGAGACAGAGGCAGGAGGATTGCTGTGATGTGAGTTGGAGGATGAGCTCAGGGCCAGCCTGAATTACAAAGTGAGACCCTGTCTCAGAAGTAAAAACAAAAACACAAGCAGGTGAGTGGAGATTAAATGTGACCTTTCCTAAGACACTTGTTCCAGCCCTACAGCTTTGAATGTTTAATGCTTGCACTGGGGATAGAGCTTCCAACACATGCCTCCTGGGGGACACAGTCAAACAGTGGCATACAGTGTGTGTGTGTGTGTGTGTGTGTGTGTGTGTGTGTGTGTGTGTGTGTGTGTCTGTGTACGTGTGTGTCTGTGTACGTGTGCTGTGTGCTGTGTGCGCCTCTTCCTTCCTATGATCAGGCAGCCCACTTCCTGAGGAACACCCAAGACAGACGCTTACTAAATATCTTTAATAGCGGCTTACTCTCTTTTGCCTTCCTTAATTTAACTCTGATATTTTTCTTTATGTTCACATATAGGTATTCATTGTGCTAATAAAGGCTTTATCTTCCAAGGATGAATCAGAAGAAGTCTTGGGTTTCGAATGATATTTGTGATCTGATATAAACTGTGTGCTGTGTAGGAAGGGGCACTAGATAGAGTATGAATGTTACCTGAGGGTTCAGGCAGTCACTGTCTTTGGTACCACCGACTCAAAGTCAGGGTATGTCCTTTTTAAGGGAGGTTATCTTGGCCTCACATTACAGGTGGAGAACATGAAATTGAGAACTTAGAAACTAGATGATTTCTCCAAGACCACACATCAAGTGACTATGAACTTGTGGAGCTGCCACGTTCAGTCCTGTGCACCAGCCATGCTACAGAGGTGTGTAAGGACACCACCTTAAAAATCACAAAAAGCTTAAATTGTATGTCATCCTTTTTCTATAAACCTGCAGAAATAAAACAAAAGAGAAGGTAGAATGAGTACCGTCTTTATCTTAGTAAAGTTTATGTCAGTTTGTGTAGAAGATTGTCTTTTGTTATCCAACAATTACATACCAAGATGGAGTTTGTTAGTTCACTACAGAACCAGTTCTGGATTGCTGGAGTCTCTCTTTATGTGCGTTAGTAAAGGCAGCTTGGTAGCACTTCATGGTCGAGCCCATGTTAGGTAATTAGTATGCTTGGGGTCCATGTTTGACCCTCAGCACTGAAGGAAAAAGGGGGAGTGGGAAGGAGGGGTAGAGAAAGGAGAGCATTCTGGAGAGAAGATTTAACAGGTTGCAAGCTGGAATGAGCGCTGTGCTCCTGGGCCAACTAAGAATCACATCCTCAGATCCTAGGTTACCGGCCAACGGACTCTTCGAGTTTCCAGATGAAGAGTCCACTCCCTATCTGTATTTCTGTGTCTCCTCAGCTGGTTCTCTTGTTCCTCTTTTCATGGTGCCAGGACTTTCAGAAGAACCGCTTACACATGTCAAAATTACCTGAAGACTCTGAGCAGCTTTGGGGCCTCATCCGGGGACTGGAAGTTTGCATTTCTACAGTTCTCTGGTGATGAGTCACTGAGTTAGGGACCACACTTTGCTGTAAAAATTAAGGCAGTTTTGTGATTTCCATTGGTTAGCCAGTTTTGATGCTAATCTCCCTAAAATATTTTTCTTCAACCATTCCCCTCAGTTCTGGTAAATGAATATCCAATCATGGCGATTGGAAACTAGATGATTTAGTACACACATCCCCCTGCCTGTTTGCTTTGTTTTTTCTTCTCTGTTTTTGTATTTTGTCATTTCCTTAAATCATAAGGAGCCTTTTCACTTCACACTTGATTAAACTGAAAACCAAAGCGGGAACAGGATGAGCCTTTGAGGAATAAAGGTACAGTTTTCCTTTACATCTTCACGTGCGTATGAACTAAGGAACAGGAGCACAGGGCAATGTACATAGCATAGGACCTCCATTAGAATGGCTCATTTAAGGCGGTTAAGGACAGGAGCTTTATTAGAGACAGGATATTTTATTGTATATCCATGAAAGCTTGTATGTGACTAGATTTTTACTTTTTTAAGAAAGAAAAGTTTATTTCAGGTCACGGTTTGTAGAGATTCCCTCCATAATTGACTGGCTCTAAGGCAGCGGCCATCAGTGAGGCATCACAGAGGGAAATAGTTCATGGTGTAGCAGGCAGCAGACAGCCTCTTTTTGTTTTTTAAATCCTGTCTCCACTGCCACTTTATGAAACTGCTTTAGCATGGTATGTTAGTTACCTTTCTGTTATTGGGACAAAACACCTGACATGTATACCTGAGAAGAGAAAAGATAAATTTTGGCTCATGACTTCAGAAACTTCAGTCTGATTGACTGGCTCCCAAGCATAAACATCATGGCAGAGGGATACAGTGGAGGAAATCTACTCACGTCACGGTATTCAGGAAGCATGACAGGAAGGGAGCTGGAGAGGAAGGAGCCAGGGCCACATTTGGTCTCCAAGGTTGCACCCCCCACATCTTGCCCAGACACACTTAGAAGTGAGCTTTGCTAATCTCCCAGGCTGGTCAAGCCAGTCAAGGTGACAATCAAGATTACATACAGGGTATGATAGTGTATGTGAAGAATCTCAGGTGAGACAATAAGGAGAAAATGTCAACAAAATCACCTTTGAAACTCTTCAGATCAGCTGGGTGCAGCGATGCATACCTGTTGTCCTACCTACTGTGGAGGATGAGATAGAAAGGTTGCCCGGGAGTAGGAATTTGAAATTAGCCTGATGACACAGTAAGACCCTACATCACAAAGAAAAAAAAGAAAACCCTCAAGTCACTAAGAACTGCATCCATGAAAGCTCAAAAGCCACAATTTAATTTATGTCCCTCTTTGCTTATAGGCTGTGGCCTCATACTTCCATATGGCCAAGGACCAGTTGAAACAGGCAATGGGTGTGGAGAAAGTAAGATTTTCTCCTTTCTCCTTTCCAAGTAAGCATAGGCATGTAGTTAAATTCCAGTAAGTGAAAAGTGCTTGTAATATGACTCCCTTATATTGTTCAAACAGTTCAAGTACTTGATTCTGGGTCAATGATTTAATTTTCTAAAAGTCATACTGGATTTAAATATCATGCATTGTTCCATTCATCCAACAAACAGCTGTTGAACACCTCTTTTGTCAAACTTGGTCTCCTCAAGGTCCCTGATTTAGTTTATAGCAGTTGCTCAGGCAGTCTTGGTTGGATGAAAAATTAGTGAACAATAGCCAGGTATGATGGTGGATACTTGTAATCTCAGCACCTGAGGCAGGAGTATTGTCTTGAGTTTGTTACCAGCATGGACTATATAGTTTAAATTCAGCCTGGTCTACATAGTGAGACTCAAAAAAGAAAAAGAAAAATTAGTGAAAAAGACCATACTTTTTCTTTTTTGTGTCTTCACTTTAGAAGTGGGGAAATAAAGATTAACTAGATAACCTGTTTTGGTTTTTTTTGTTTTTGTTTTTTGTTTTGTTTTTTTTTAGGTTTTTTGAAAGAGGGTCTTGCTTTGTGGTTCAGGCTGGCCCTGAGCTCAGCCTCCAACTTACATCACAGCAATCCTCCTGCCTCTGCCTCCTGAGTGCTGGGATTCCAGGCGTGAGCCACCACACCCGGCACTGTGGTATGTGGTACTGGTTGCTGCTGGGCGTGAGTCTCCAAGCCCAGTATGGTATGTGGTTACTGGGGATCAAACCCGGGTCCTTGCGCTTGCAAGACAGGCGCCAGAACTACTGAGCTAACTCCTCGGCCCTAGATAACCTGTTTTAAGTTTCTTACATTTATGCAAACAGTGTGGAGGAAGAAATTAGTTCTGCGTGGGAGAGTGTGATAGACTTATGACAGAGACATTTGAACTAGACTTTGATGGATGAGTAGGAGTTCTCAAAGACAGGAAGAGCATTCGAGGTAAAGAGGAGGATCCACAGATATTCTAATGTATTTCCTCTATAGGGAGTAAATGCCTTGAGCTAAGAATACAGAAGTAATGCTGAAGTAGCTCCTGGTTTTTGGTGTGCATTATGTGCCTGGTAGTGTAAGTGCACTTCACATGCGAAGTAAACACTACTAAGTCCATAGTCCAATGTAGGAAATAATTGAGGAATGTTTAATTTTCCAGGAATGGCATCACTGGTAAGATGACTGTTATCTATGTCTTGTTGGAACAGTATATAAGAAGTTTAGATTTTGTGCATAGCAGGGAGCCATTGAGGTGGATGGAGTCAGATGTGGGCGTACAGGGCAAATTTCGAAACCCTGAGTGAAGGGAAGGTAGTTCACACATCTTACATTCTTCAGTCACTTCTTGGAGGTCTCAGTCCCATGCTTGACCTTTGGGGGACAAACCTCGTGGAGTACAAAGAACACAGGAGAGATGGAACCAAGGCTTGACCGGGGAGGTGGAAGTGACTAACAGATCAGGTTTACAAAGTGGAGAATAGGACACACAGCACCATGCTGGAAGGAAATGGTACCTGCCAACCTTGTGTTGGGTGTTGGTGCATATGGATAGTACCTAAACTACAGAAGCAGATTAGTATGTGTACATGGTCTATAAACACAGAAATGGACATGCATTGAAATTGTACTCCTTGTGCCTTTATGAGCTACACCATCAAAACAGTTTGGAGGAACCAATCCAAGTGTAGCCAAGAGATGTGTCGTTGGCCAGTGGGTGGTCATTCACAGGGGTGAGATGGAATGGGTGAGGGGATGAGCTGTAGGCGATAGTTTTCTTTATTATCTTTTGAAGTAATTGGTTTTTGTATTTCAGAATAACCTAAAACATCTGTAGAACTAAAGGGTACTAAGGAGCAAAAAATTGTCCTGTTCTTATGGGAAAGATTGTGTCCTGACCACTTTTTAGTGTTGGAGAACACTGGAAATAGAATAGGCATTAAAATACCTACTTCTTGTGACACTCGCAGAATCTCATACATGTAGTCATCTGTCTCTTACTGGGGATGGAACTCGAGGCCTAGTGCTTGTGAGGCGAGTGCTGGAACCACTGAGTTAAATCCTCAGCCTGGTCGTGTGGCTTTTGCTTGAGCCCTTTGAGGGGTAGGTAGCCCAGTGCTTCACAGAAAGTGTAGACAGATGTTCACGATAGAGTTCTTCCACTTACAATGCATAATCTATACCTTTCCTCCCTGTAAATAGTTAGAGAAGCAGTGACCCTCTCCATGGTGCTGTGCAGTCTTCCGGGCTCTGCTCCATGCCGTCACATTGGAGGCTCACAACTCTTCTGTGGAGTGGGTAGGCATGGGTTTGCTTCAATTAAATATATGGGGCAGGTGGAGATTGTGGTCTAGCCGGTGAGCTTTCTAGTTCGTTTATGCACCGACATTTGCTGTGCCTGATTTGCATATCTTATAGAGGAGGTATTGTAGCACCAAGAGCCAGCTGACCTGAGTTTGAATTCTGGTTTTACTACTTTCTAGTAATAAGACATTGAGTAAGTTATACTGTGTTTCAGCTGAAGTTTCTCATTCACTTATCAAATAGGAATGAGATTTCCCCCCTCTGAGGCCTTTTGGGATATTCATTGTGCTTTTTTTTTTTTTTTTTTTGGTTTTTTGAGACAGGGTCTTGATTTGTGGTTCAGGCTGGCCCTGAGCTCAGCCTCCAACTCACATCACAGCAATCCTCCTGCCTCTGCCTCCCGAGTGCTGGCATTACAGGCGTGAGCCACCACGCCCGGCACTGTGGTATGTGGTACTGGTTGCTGCTGGGCATGAGTCTCCATGCCCAGTATGGTATGTGGTTACCGGGGATCGAACCCGGGTCCTTGAGCTTGCAAGACAGGCGCCGAACCACTGAGCTAACTCCCCGGCCCTTCATTGTGCTTCTTTGTAAATGTTCAGCTTATATCAAGTGTGTGATGAATGCAAGTGTCTTACTTTTCCTGTCTTGTGTCAAATAAAATTTTAAACTCTTTGGGCAGCATGTTTATTTTTGCTAAATATTCTGTGAGGGGTTCGATTTCATTGTATTGTCTGAAAAAGTCACTTTGGAAATTCTGTTACTTATCTTATAAGTGCCCCATAATTATGAATATCCTACACATTTTGAAAAGGTAAGACATGTGTTTATTTTAAAGTCATGCCAAGATATATTCTCAGAAACAAGCTATTTCCATTTTAAGACAATAGACTATTGATACACATTGAATTTGCAGGAGGTCGTCTTACTGCCTTGCAACTATGGCAGTACATGTAGATATGTACTACATGCCCAAGGTATACCAAAACCCCACCTGTTGGTCCTAAGTAGGAGGGAATAAAGCTCAGCTCTCTGTTTAATTTGGAATTTTTCCTCCATAGAATGATGTGATGATTTGGAATTCAGCGTTTGAAGAGGGAGCTGTTCCAGTGGAGCTTCTTTAATCTCTTCTTTCTTCTTCTCTTCTGTCTGAAAAGAAAATACATGATTTTCATTCTGAGAAATCTGCCACTTGAGGCAGATTTTAAGTCTCGATTGAAGTGAAGGCCCTTTGACACTTGCTAGCTAATGTTTAAGTGTGTATTTAGTCTGCCAGATTGAGCTTTCTAAGGACTCTCATCCAGTCAGAATTTTTGCTGTTATTGGCACGTGGCTCAGTTCCTGGTATTTGTAAGACAAAAGTGGCTGTTGACTCAGTGAAATGTTACTGGTTGCTACATCTGTTGAAATTTAATACAGGTGGGGTTTTGGTATACCTTGGGCATGTAGTACATATCTTTTAGTTAGAAAAATACATGCCAGGTAAAACACATAAATTCATAAGAAATGAATATTTTTTTTATTTTCACAGAATTTTTATGATGGCCTTTCTAGTACAGACAGTGAAAATATGTAGTAGTGTGTGTGTGTGTGTGTGTGTGTGTGTGTGTGCACGCGTGTGTGTGTGTGTGCTAATGATCTTTTCATACCTTCTCTTCAATTTTCATCTCATGTCACATTTCTCCAAAGATGAAATCTTTTCCATTGTTTGTTTTCAGATTTTCCCTCAGTAAGATCCACTGTCCCTTTTCTAGCAATGTCCTTTGGGTGCGGAGGGATATTGAGCATGGAAGAACTCAAGAGCAGACTCAATGTGAGTTAGGGTATCTCCAGTTATGATCCAGGTGTTTTTCCAAAAGTAGTGCTGACTAATTTGGGAACGATGGATTATGAATTCTGTATTTTCCTCCTGTCTCTAGTGCAGTTGCTTATGCATCTGACTTTGGCTGATATAAGTTCTCCAATAAATGCTCTACTCTTACATTTTAGATTCTTTGGCAGTGTGCTGTGTGCTAAATCACTGATCTTTCCATTGTCTTCCACTATTTTGGTGTTTAGATGCATCAACATGAATTTAATCTAAGGGGGGAAGATGTCTCTACATCCTGACTTATGGCAGGAGATAGTTGTGTTTAAGAATTCCAGTTTTACTGACTTCTTTAAGTTCTAGGAAAAAACTCAAATGTTTGCCGCTTAAGTTTTTTCTGTAAATCTGTAATAACTGCTTTCTTTAAAAACTCATTACATATCACATAGCTGAGCAATTTTATGCACAGGTGGGCCACACAGTGAGATGGGATTGTATATTTCTAGGAGATTTTTTGAAAGGATAATCTTTGATGATGTTGAGGATGTGATATGGTAAACATAGTTTATCACTAAGAGGGGAAGTGTAAATTGATGCCATGTTTTTTGAATGTAACTGGAACCTGTAATCTCACTTTTAGAAGTATATCCAGAGGCTATTGCTTAGTGGTAGAGTAGTTCAGTCAGAGGGCTGGTACTTAGCATAAGTAAGACCCTCAAGAATCCCAGTGCCAAAAACAACCTACAAAAAAAACCAAAAAAAACCAAAACAAAACAAAACAAAAACCTAAGAATCGCAGTGCCACACATGCACACATACACATAAACAGATAAGGATAAAGATTTATGATAACTACATAGCAGTGTTCATCATGCATCATCTTTTTTCTCTTTCTTTCTCTCCTTTCCTTCCTTCCTTCCTTCCTTTCTTTCTGCCTTCTTTCAATTATAAGCCACGTAAATATCCAAGAGCTAAAAAATAATTAAATAATGGTACATAAAAGTACCAGAATATTATGGAACCATTAAGAATTGTGACTTTGAATATTGTTTCAGGACAAGGAAACTACTGAGTTAATCCGGTTGGGGGGAAAATTATATAGTAAATAAAGTAGGGGTATACACCAAAGTATTGCAACTCTCATTTCTGAGAAAATGAGATTAACAACTTAAAATTTTTTTTATGCATTCCTGTATTTTCTGCATTTTCTCTAAGGATGTACTACATTGATGATTAAGTGATCAAGTACGCTTAAAGTACTAGAGCGATCCCTGCTATGTTATTTTATAATAAGGAAAACTTTAAATCTACTTTAATTGTAACTGTCCATGTAACTGTCTGTGTAATCTCTGTCCTCTGTAGACTGTTGCCCTTGTAGGTCATCTCTGTCATATATGTGCTAGCCCTGGCATCAAGACAGTACTTCACAAATACTAGGTGCTCAGTCAGTATTTGGGTCCATGAAGACCAGCTTTCTTATATTTTCTCTTACTGTTGTTCCTTAGCAGGAAGATTAGCAATGAGAAAGCCGTTAAAATGTTAACACTCTTATTCATGTTGGAATATATATAAATGAAAAAAATTGCAAGGTGTTAAATGGTGTGTTGTTGGACCAGAAATGTCTTTATTGATATATGTTTATTATATATACAGCGCTACTGAGATCTCTAACATATTTTCAAAAGATAGTTTTCAAATTTTAGAATAAGCTGTCAGTAAAGTTATGACAGAGCTACTCTGACATCCTTTTGGACTGGAGCTCCAGTTACAATGTTAAGTAAGAATATGCACATTTTTAATAGCCTGAAAAGAACTTTGGTGAGATAAGAGGAGCATCAATCCAATCTTGGATTGGAACAATCCAAAATTCTATAAAAAGACATACTATGAATCTGTAGCTGATTGTAAGTGCAAAGATCCCTATAGTACACAAAGTTTCTTACTTGTAAATAGGTACTTCCTAAAGCTCACTGATCACTATGAAATAATGAAATGCAGTAAGAATTACCAGCTGCTATTTGTAAAATCCAGTGATAAAATTCTGTTAATGAAAGTAATGTGCTGACAGTAGTAGTTATTCTTCAGAACATAATAATCATCTTCATTGTTATCTCTGAGACAGCTTTGCAGAACATGTCTTACATATACCAAAGGAAATCAAGAGTAATGTACTTTTTCAAAAAAATGTGTGTTTACTTACATGAGATAAACAGTTTAAATCTCTTTAACAGAGATTTCAGTTTTTCAGAGTTCAACTGGGAAGACTGAAAGGAGAGAAAATAACTATTATTTTGGAAATACAAGAAATTTAGAAATACAAACTAAGAAACATGGGAAAATACTAATATCGTAAAATCTAGATTTGCAAGCTTCAAAAGACCTTCATATCTATTTCTTAGTGCTTTGAAGAAATAATGTTGAAATAGCATAAGATAGAAAAGAATAATCAGGAAGCTTAATGCAATCAGAACCTCAGAGCCTGTTATGGGAAGCAGCATTTGGCAAAGTCTGCTAAGCTACTGTAAATGAATGTTAATCGCATTTTATCAGCCGCTTGTACTATCTTTATTACAGAATTTGAATATTTATGACCCTGGAAGTATGTTTAACGGTAAAATTACAATGTTTATGGAACTCAAATTCCAAAAAGCATTCAACCTTTTGATGGAGAAGAATTATGTTTAAATACTACAAAACCCAAGATGTTTCTATCAGTTAGCAGTAGCTTATATCCTGTGGGACAAGAATCTTTTTTGACTTAAAGTACTATGATAGAATAATGTATGGAAAAATTGACTTTAAAGGCAAACATGTGATTAAGATAATTTATGGGGGCCAGGGAGTTAGCTCAGTGGTTCC
>PVIR01012867.1:0-43767 GCA_004026965.1 Petromus typicus | reverse complement strand
ACTGCCAAAATTTGATAAAGTCTCAAGTAGAAAATAAAAAGTGTTATCAATTTGAACACAAAACAGAAGATTCATTTAATTCTCCCAAAATATAACAGTCTATTATACACAAATACACATATTAAAGAAATTAGAATATATAAAATTATAAATTTGATTCTTACCATTCATTGCATTAATAGCTTTTAATGATTAGTTTTTTTTACTTGTGAAGAAACTTTTAAGAAAGTTCAATATTAATTTGCAATAACAAAACAAAAACACTTTCTAAAATGTTTATTGAATAATTATAATACAAATGAAGAAAGCATGTGTACATATACAAAAGTAAACACGGATACAAACGCACACATATTATTTCCTTATAGTTTATTTTCCCCAGTATAAATAAAAGTTAAGTAAAAAATCATTCCTGTAATAATGAAATTACACACATATATTTGTATATATGAGAGACTTTGAGGATGAAATGTCAATCTCAGTGGACAACTCTGAATAAAAGGTGAGTATGGACCATTAAGGAACTTCATTAAATTTTTAGTTCAGATTTTCTAAATAAAATGCCAGTTGCATTGCTTTTATATGGTTGTTTATTTTAACAACACATGTAAATTGCATTTGTATTTGCATAGAAAGATAAGATATAAGGTACAATGAATTTTATTTCAGATATTAACCAAATTTCTAATCCTTCTCTGACATTTCCTAGATTCCTCAAAACTTTTTACATTTTACTTGAAATCTTTAAGTATATTTTGCATAATACCTTTTAATAAAGAATTTTCAATGGTCTTATTATGTTTAATATGATTTATTTTTATGTAATTAGTATATTCTAGTGTTATTTACTAAGTGTGATAGTTCTATCTACTATGCATTAAATCAAAGAATGAAAGGTTTGGACATATATTAAAAAATCCTTTATGAATGCCAACTTTTAACACTTTTTTCAATGAAAATTTTGTTAAAATAAAGCCAAAAAAATAATAATGATATCAACTGGTAAAAATTCTGTTAGATATTACTACATATAGAAGAAAAATATCTTCAAAGTTAACAGAAAGGCTAATTGTACTCCTGACTTCAAAAATCATAGTACAAAGAATTTTGAAATTCTACTGGACTCTTGACATCTAATAGATGCCCAGCAGGATGATGGTATTGTATTGTCAGTGAGTCTTAAATAAGAACTGTCAAAGATGAGAAGATTCCTTGTACATTCTGGCCAGTGACCCTTCAATTGCAGGGGAATGACTGACGTGCAACAGTTTTACTATAATACCTTACAATAAGTTCTTTCTATCATTGTGCATTCATCAAAACTTTATGAAAGCCTGCCTGGAATCTAGTCTGGAGAATCAAGTCATTTGAAATAGAGAGCTAGAAATATATTCTAGAAATTAATGAGCATTCTTTTTATATTCAATAAAATATATATTTAATAAGGGAAAGTTATTAAAGGAAATGAAGCACATAAAATATTTCAAATAGATTTTTTGACAGAGGTTTTTGGATGGATTTCAGGTAAATCCTTGAATCCTCAAACTTTGCATGCATAATTTGGAGTGTTTGTTTGTTGTTCTAAGGAGAATTTTTGTTATCTTTCATCAGATTCCTAACTGTGCACAATATCCAAAAGTTTTAGAATATGTTTAAATAAATAAATGACTTTAATATAAAATTTGTATTGTGTAATTTGTGGTATGTATACTAGGCATTGCCATTGCTACCTTGAAAGATTTCACTAGGAGGCATTTATATTGCACTCTTGATGAATCTAAGAACTATTTAAGTGTTGGAAGGTAAGTGGGAGAAGTTAACTATGAAAAATGATAATTCAGCTAACTTTTATATGAAGTAAAATAGTCCAAAAGCAAACAAACTCCTCCAGAACTTGAACAACTTGAAAATATTTACTATCCTGGATATCAAGACTTTATATAAAGATATAGAAATTAGGACAGTGTGGTCCTAAGGCAAAAATGGAAAACTATATTCCTTAGAGGGGTGAGAAAAACATCCAGGAGAAGAAACACATAAATGGACAAGTGATTGAGGAGCAAGCTGCAAAGTACTGTGAAATGAAACTTTTTAATAAACAATGAAGGGTCAATGGTATATATGTATGGAAAAATAAATTACTTTAAGTACAAATCTATTTTTTGCAGATGAAATTTACATCTGAATGTCAAAGGTAAACCAGTACAGTTTCCACAAGGGAGCATATAATATTAGCTTACTGCATTTGGATCAGTCTTTATCAGTTTTCCTAAAAAAGGAGACACAAAGGAGAGATTTTCAAATCTAAGAGGGGAAAAGAAAATCGCACTAACACTATGATCCCTTTGCTGTCTAGCAAGAAATTCTTCAAAAACTTTTTGATAATTTTTACATTCTCACTTCTCATTCTCATCTCTGCCTATTTCAATTGGTTCTTGTTCTGCAAATCTGTATGATGACTTAAAATATGTGTTGAACTTCATTCCCCCTATCCGGGGTTTTATTCCAATCCTCATAAGTAGAATTTGATACATTTTACTATTTACTTCACCATGAAACATAGATTCTTGGAAAGTTTGATAACTGCATACTTTGTTGATATTACCATGATCTCACTAACAGTTCTTTCCAAAGGATTTTTTCCTCTCATTTTATTATCTATGGTAGAAGAACAGAATTTATCATGAATATAATTATGTCTTTTTCTTATATAATCTCTAAATATACTCATTAAAAAATCAATTATCTGCAATCGTATTTCTCCAGTTAAGAATGAGTTTCTGACCTTCACGTTACTTTTAATTTTTTTTTTTTAATTTTCCTGGGTATCTTAGATTGTATATCTAATGGCATCTCCAACTTGACGTACTTGGAACAGAATTTGCAGAGGTCATGTGGTACGAGGCAAAAGCATTCCCTGTCATCTCATACAAAGTAAAAGAGCTCTGTGGGTTTCAGACAGGGCTAGTAGTGGAATCTGTTGGCAGCATCATATTGGATTCAAACACCTTGACCAATCTGAAATTTAAAATATAAAATCATATGGTCACATGTTGACTTTGGATTTAATTACAAAAGTATAAATCATGTTATAAATTCCATAAAACAAGAAAATAAAAAATTAGCATTTTTCCACTAATTAATATTGCAAATTATATTAAATAACCCATGAAGAAACAGAGGCTCCTATTATAATATAGCTCTCTTTGCTTAAAATATTAAATCAATTTGCTTGAGCATGACTGCATTCACCTGCAGCCCTAGCTACACAGGGGGCTGAGGTAGGAAGACTATTATCAAGTTGTAAACTGAATGAGAAAACTCAGTAAAATTTGATTTCAAAATGAAGGAATGAATGGGTAAATAAGATAAAGAAAAATGCAATAAATAAATAAATAAATAAATAAAACAAAAAATACATAAAAATGCAAATTGATAGATTAACACAAGTGTAAATGTTTGGATGTGGAACATTCTGACTTTAGAACTTAGCCATCATAAAGTATGACAGAAAGGAAAGCTATGCTTCTAGTGAACTTTTATGTTTTTTTAGGAAGTAACTCATTCATTTGTATTTTTTAATTGAGTTGATTGATGTATTTTAGGAATACATCATGATCATATTTCTCATTGAAAATTTGTCCATGTACATGATATGTACTAATTCTTACTTTTACCATTCTGTTGCCTTCTTTTCAACACTACCTTACCAAACACATTGACTTTGTTTCCATTATTTCCTTTTATCTTCAAATATTTTATTTTCCTTTTTTGTTTTTCCACAGTTCCCCTTTTGCTTTGAAGATTTTCTATCCCACAATATCAGTTGTACTCTTTGTACCTCATTTGTCCCTTCTGTTTCTTACACTAGAGAAACAATACAGTATTTACACATTCATATGTATTGTTCTACGTTAAAAAAAATCTACCTTAACCAATAAAAATTTAGTACATTTTAGTACTTGTATAGTGAATATTTTCATGTCCATGCAGTTCTCATTTAGTGGTCAGGTCATGGCTACTGCAATAGTGTGAATATAACAGAAGAATAAAGTGTAAAGCTGGGGACCCTTGGTATACTGTAGCAAAACCAGGACGATGTAATCAGGAAGACCATTTTCATAACAGCTCTACATCTCTGGCAAAAATGGTGGAAATAAACAAAATAGCTGTGTATTAGCTTCTCTTTGTAACCTACAGAAAACTATTACAGGCATAAAGTTGTTATAGTAGTATAATCATGTAAATGAAAATTGGGTAGTTAATCAGCAGTATGTGGAAGAAATTTAAAATGCCTAAACATTAAAGTCCTTATAAGGTATGCTTTTAGATAATATACAAGATTCTTTACTAAACTTGAATTTTAGATACATAAACAAATATTTTAATAAGATAGTGATGAAAGATTGCTTGAAACACTCATTAATTTTAAAAAATCTACTAACAAATTAAATTTAACTGTACATCTGAAGTTATATCTTGCTAAATCTTGCAAGAATTTTCAAAGGATAAAAAAACATAACTGTTTCTGCTGTCTAAGCCATCATATTCTATTAATCTTTCTTTGCAGAACAAAGAAGTGACCTAACACTGTGGGAAATAGTATAACGTGAGTGATACCATCTTACTGAAATGTATTGTATATTAATTTCTCCTTATTAACTTAGAAAAAAGTATTATAGAAATGAAATGATTCTCATATTCATTTTATTTAGTTTATTGATAATGAGAAGAGTTATGTGATGAACATGAAATGTAGTTAATGTAATAAAAAAATTTAGCGCTATTATTGGTCCTGGCCCTTGAGAAATACTGAAAAAAAGAGTAGGCGAATTCTGCTAAGTAAATCATTTTGCAAATCTGATGAACCAAAAGAGACAGAGATTGATGACCCTGGAAAATGACGCTAAGTTTGTAAACAATAGGAATTGAATTTTTAAGAGGCAACAATCTGAACATCACCCTGAACATCAATTGGAATATCCATCTCAGATGTAATAATTTTAGAATATATGACGAGGAAAATTTTAAAGAAGGTGAATCTTGAGTCATAGAACAATGATCAAGAATGTTTCTTCAGGGAATAGAAAATTTGTCCTTTTTAAGATATGTCTATTACTACCAGCATTCATTTTATGTATGATCACACCTCAAAAAGACTAATGAAATAGGACTTCCAGAAAGCCTTCTGTAATAAGCAAGATCAATAGAATAAATATATTAAAGTGAAAGCAAGTTCTTTAAAGATATTAATGGTAATGTGCATTTTATTGTAATACATTTGTATTCAAAATTTTCAACTTGATCACACCTCATATTCTTGCAAACACTGATCTGATGTTATACTACTTAGCTTATGGCAAATAGTATAAAAGAAAACATCTAGTAAATAGCTCTAATGGTTACATATGGAAAAGTTGGAATGAAAATGAAAACTTTGACCTCTTCTGTTGCTATTCTCTTGACTTAGAAAGTGAAAAGTATTGTTTTGTCCACATAGTCATTGTGGGAGAGAATCCTAGATACATCTATTTCAACACTCTTATCCCTCTTCATTTATATCTCTGCTTCAGAAAAAGGACCCTCTGCTGTATATGAGTTATTTTTCTATTTTTCAAATAACATCACACTCGGATATAGAAGTGTCACATGCTATTTGCCAAAACCTGAAGTAGTAATCAAAAATTATAACAAAATAATATAAAACTGTTTTACTATTTACTCTTATCAAAGTAATTAACTGGCTCTCCCAATTTTTTTTTCTTGTTGTTGTTATCGTTTTCCCCTTTCACCACTCATAACCTTCATATTTCTCTTAGCTGACAGGAAATAAAGCATAGGAGAATTCCTAGACAAGTTCCATTTTTGAAGTGCACTGAGCCATAGGTATATCTTTGTATCTTTCACAAAATCAAAATGAATTTGCCATTATCCTCAGCTGTTTTTTATTCTCTTCCATTTGGCAATGCAAAAAGATTTTTCAATAAAATGATGCTATTAAATATTGTAATATCATAGATAGGTTAATCTAATTGTTTATGGGATAGAAATTATTAAGATAACATTAAAAAGGTAGTGAAATGCTTGGTGGCTGAGAAGACTAAGAAAAATAAAGCTTTAAACAAGTTAGGATTTTCCTTCCTAATCATACTGAGTAATCAATCCCAGATTCTCCAAATGTAATGCTAAGGACTTTCTATCTTATATATGTGAGCATAGTTCTGAAATGAAACATGAAAATATATCAAGAAAAATTATAATAAAAGAAAAATCTGATATGCTTTGGTTTATTTTCTTTAGGTGTTAAAATAAATGTTTTATCTATTCCACAATTTTTGCCTAAATAGATTAAGTCCACCAATATAAAAGTAAAAGGATGACTAAATTAATTGACAAAACATCTTTGTCCTCAGTTGATTCTGATGCAGCTGATACAGAAAACCAGTCTGAAAAATGACTACACTAAACTATTTTATATTATTTTGTTGAAAATTTTCCTCTAAATCCATATTATGTTATAAAGATGCATAAATACAATTCTTTGTGTAATATACACACATATACACATTAATCTATGAACACTAAAATAGAAAATAGTTTACATGAATATTATTTTCAAAACTACAAAAGAATAATTGATCTACATAAAGAAAAATTAACATAGGAACCTTGCAGTAAATTATCTAATGTCCAAACAAAAACACCATAAGTGAGGCATTTTTATGATAATTAAAGTGATAGAACAACAATAAAAACTACAGCAAAGAAAAACATTTCACAGTTTTGTTTTGTTTTATTTTTGCTGTTGTTTTTGCTCAGAAAAGTTTCCAGAAGTAAACAATAGTTTTATGAACAACAATATATTTTTAATCTTTAAATAAGATACAACTTGGTCGATGCCAATTACAATCAACAATTTATGTGAAGTGAAAAATCATACCATGAAATGTTTACAAAAGGTTTGCATTTTTTTCCAACACATCTCTCTTCTTGAAGAATGTTATCTCTAAATCTTTCATATAATTTCAAAGAAAATATGCCTATTACCAAAAGAAAGGAGAAACAGAAAATATTTTGCATGCTAATTAGGTAGTAAATTGTAATAACAAACTATTGGTGACATCTACAGTTTTTCGCAAGCCAAAACAAAATATTTATACATCTCTCCACTAGTACTTTCTCTGACTGTGTCAAAGACAATACTGACAATATTTGCTTTTATCTGCTTGTGAAAATTGAGCAATGACTCTGTGCTAGTAAATATGTTGTCTTCTTCACTGAAATTATTTACATTTCTGACAGTTTCACTGTTGATGAGGACAGGAGAAATTACTTTTCCTGCAGTTGGGTGATACATAGAATTTTTATCAGATGGTTGTTATTTAACACTGTTTAAATGAAAAGTGACACAATCTTCCACAATGGGCTGAATTTTCAAAAGATTAACAAACAAAACACTGCCAGCATGAACTGAATTTGTATGACTTTTCTTCTTGGCATTCTGCCATTCTATGAAAGTTTTAGATGATTGCAAATATGAAATGATGTGGTGTTAATTCCCAACTCCCCTGGCAAGATCTAAAATACAAAGTGTTGTGTTTGACTTCTTCTTAGGAGACTTTGTTTCTCTATTTGAGCTTTGCTGATCTTAACTGGCTCTATGAAGACAAAGTATACTCACAAAGACTTTTCGTACAAAAGAGGAGTGAATGATTTTGCCAAAGCAATACAGCATTATCATGAAAAGTCTATACTGAAAGAAATACTGTTTTTCAAACAAACAAAAATATATTTTATTTATAACTCTGGTCATATTTTATTTATTGTGTGACCTTGAAAAACATTATTTTGGAAACATGTAGTATTTATTATAAAAAAACTACACTGTCAACAAAAATTTCTGTATATATACAGTAAAAAAGAGAGTGAGTGAACTCTGGTATATTAAATTAGTAGAAATATTTTTGTTATAATCAGTTTTTCAAATATCTGTATCTATTTTTGATAGAAATTTATATTCAAGTCAATTAGCTGAAAATGAAAAGATCATTTATAATTTTATGAAAATATTAGTAATTAGTAAATAATACTTTGAAATGGAACTATATTTAAATAAAACCTAAATAGCATACAGTAAGTTTTTCCAATATCTGAAGCAACTAATTCAGTAGAACATTTTGTTTTCACAGTCTTTCCTAAGAGGAAACTTTAACAAAATCTCATGAAAATACCTTGGATTAAACTTTTAAAATGTAAATCCTATAATATGAAACTATTAGAAGTAAACCTAAGGGAAATGGACCTAGATTTTGTAATTAACCACAATTTTTGTTAAAAATAAAGAAAGAAAAGCAACAATTTAAAAATACAATCACATCAAACTGAAGAGCTCTGCACATTAAAGGAAAAAATCAGCATAGAAAGAGAGAACATACTTGCAAGCTCTCTATTTGACATCTTTATAACCAGAACATGTAACACCCAAAGCTCTGCAGCAAGATACTCAAAAGGCAATTTAAAAATGGCCATTAAACCAAAGACTACTCCGCCACACACACACACACACACACACACACACACACACACACACACACACACACACACATATATATATATTCTAGTCTATATATAGTCTATATATATTCTAGTCTATATATAGTCTATATAGACTATGTAAAAAGACTTTATATTATACTAATATACAATACTATATATGCATGAAATCCTGTCATATGCGACAACCCCTAATGGAAAGGGAGATGACTATGTGCCGTGAAACAATCTAGACATAGAAAGAAAAATCAAGTATACTTTCAGTCATATGAGGATCAAAAATGCTGTTTAGGATTTCAGCAAGTGGTTGCCAAAAGCAGTGAAGAATAACATAATAGGAGGTTTGAAAAAGTTTCATAAGTGGAACAGCTAAGTTTAGACAGAAGAGGGAATTTATACAGTGTTATTTTACTACAAGTAAAATCAATACACAGTGATGTCTTGATCTACAAATTAAATTCATTTCATGATTATGGAGGATATGCTCAAAACCATGTTTTTCAATCAGTGCAACAAAGCAACATTTTAATGAAAGGTTGTGTTTCCTAGCAAATGGAGGCACTTAAGAACCAAAATACTCCTGGGCTATTTATTTGTGAGATCTAAAATGTATTTTTAAAGTTTATACCTTAAAAAAAACTTGAGGAAATAGAGAAGTTTAATCTGATTAAAATATTGAGAAATATATACATATGTTGAAACATTATCCTACTAATATATAATTTTATATATCATATTAAAATAAGTTTAATAAATTGTTTAATTAATTTAAAAATTGTTATACTTCTGCCCAATACTGCAGTAACAAATCTGCAATGTAAATACTTTGAATTAAAATGTAAATAAATAATAATAAATTAAAATGTAAAATGTAATTTACATTATTTAATGTAAATACTATGAATTATGTCCAGCTTTAATTTTATACTAGAAATCTTAAAGAGTAATACCAAGTTTACATGAAAATTAAAGTTGAACATTCATAATTTCTACTCATCTCTTTACATTTTTATATAATATACTCCACAAAATCATAGCAGTGTTTATGGTCTTCATATAGGGGAAGCAACTCTAGCTCCACACTTGTTAGATACTGAAATACAAGTTCTTGTTCTCTAAAATCACAGAATGAATTTTAGGGACAAGCGATGGACGTTGAGCATAGGAAATAACTTTATTCAAAAACAAAGCTCTTGCCTAACAGAGACAAAAAGGGACCTGAAAATAGGAAATCCAGAATAACATTTGGGGGGGTTATTTACGGAACACAGCCATTAGGTGAAGGTGTCCAAACTGGGGCAAAATTACAGTCAACCATTAACAGTGTGAATGCAGTGGCTTAGGTAACTTTGATACAATGAGAAATCACACAAAATAGACAAAAACATGATAACCAACAAGATTATAGTATAATTGCTCAAGTAATCTGACAAATGTGGACCCAATGAGAAATCAAGTCACATAGTAATCTTACAGGAATTTTTGACCTAGACTCTTTGCCTGAGAGACGGGTTAATGTTTTTAGCCCTTCATCTCAGTGTATTCCACCTATCTTAGAATATCAAGGGCTACTGTTTACCTAAGGGAGACTGGTGCCCTTTTTAGAACATCTGACCAATGACTATTTAGAATATAATACCTAGATGAGGTAGTATTCTTCCCCATCAACAACAATGCTAACCTCAAAATTGGCTTCTTTGTTTGCTTCTGTCAGACACCTGTCTGCCTGCAAGATATCTGTATAACTACCTATAATAAACACTGCTGCTCATGGATTTTTCCTTTTATCCTAACCAATAACTATTCACAGGAATTTTGCAGTTGTAGCGAAACTCTAAATACATTTTTCTTTTTAAATAATAATTTAAAATATTAATTGGTAAGATATACACACATCCTCATCTCATTTAATATTGAGAGTTTGTAACAGTATATGACATGACATGATTCTCATTTTTTATTGATTTCCCCACCCACCCTAAAACCCTGCATGCCCTATATACATAAGCTTTGTTTTCTTTTTTACTATCACATTCTTTTTCCCCCTCATTATTTAGCCATATAGCTATTTCCTTTTAAATATTTTCTATTTAACAATATCCACTGAATTTATTTACATCTTCTTTTTCTCATACCTGAGAGAAGATTCAATATTTACACATTTGTGATCTATTTATTTCATTTATATGGACATCCTGAAGGTACATCCATTTGGTAAAATGAATCAATCTTATCATTTTATATGGCAGAATAATACTCCATTCTATAAAAGAATCACACTTTCTTTAACCAGTCTCCAGTTGATGGACATTTTGGTGGTTTCCAAGATTTAGCTATCACAAACTATGCTGGTATAAACATGGGTGCACATATATTGCTATGATACCAATCTTTCAATTCTTTTGTGTATATACCTAGCAGGGGAATATTAAGGTCAAATGGACAGCTAATCCTAGATTTTTGAAGAATCTCCACACTGATTTCCATAGCAGTGATACCAGTCTACACTCCCACCAATAGTGGAGAAGGGTTCCTTTTTCTCCGCACACTTGCCAACATTTAGTTGCTGGCTAATACTGAGTTAGCAGCCATTCTTTGTGGAGTGAAATGAAATCTTAATGTTGTTTCCATCTGCATCTCTCAAATGACCACTGATGTTAAGCATTTCTTCATATGCTTCTTTGCTGCTCTTACATATTCCTCTGAAAAATGTCTCTTCATTTTGGATGGCCTTTTAAAATTGAGTCTTTAACTTTTGTGTGGGCTGATGTATTTAAGCTCTTTATATATTTTAGATAGTAGCTTTTGTCTGAGAAACAGCTGGCAAAGATTCTTTCCCATATTGTCTGTTGCTTTTCTGCCCTGTTGGTGATTTCCTTTGCTGTGCAGAAGCTTTTTGTGAAAATGAGATCCCATTTGTTGATTTCTTCTGTCAGTTCTTGTACTACAAAGATTTTGTTCCAGAAGTCTTTCCCTAAGTCAATATCTTCATGAGTTTTACCAAATCTGTTTTGTAGCTGGTTTAATGTTTCTGTGTTGTCATTAATCCACTTTGATTTTAGCTTGGTACATGGTGAAAGGGATAGGGATAGCTGTAGTCTTTGGAAGGTTAAAGCTCAGATTTCCAGCACCATATGTTAAAGAGGCTGTCTTTGCTCCATTGAAAGTTTTTGGTTCCTTTGACAAAGATGAGGTGACTCAGTGTATCTGAGTTGTTTCTTGATCTTTTAATATAGTCCTCTGATCCTCAGGTTTGCTACTTTGCCACTGCCTTGTAGTTTTTTCACAGTGGCTTTATAGTATAGTTTCATGTTCAGGTTCATAATATCCCTCACCATGTCCTTGTTGCTTAGAATTGCTTTCACTATTCTAGGTCTTTTGTGGTTCCAGATGAATTTCTAGATCTTTTTTCTCTAGATCTGAGAAATAAGCTGTTGAGATTACAATTGGGATTGCATTGAGTCTATATAGTAATTGAGGGAGTATAGCCATTTCAACAATATTGGTTCTTCCTACCCAGGAGCAAGATATGTCTTTCCGTATTCTGATATCTTCTTCGGCCTTGTTTTTCAGATTTCTGTAGCCTTGACAAAAGCGGTCTTTCACCTCCATTCTTAAATTGATTCCTAGATATTTCACACTTTTGGATGCTATTGTGAAAGTAATTGACTGTTCAGTTTTTTTAATGGCTGTGGCTAATGTTTATAAATTCAAGAAAGACAGTTTAACTTCTTCTTTTATTGTATTTATAATATAAACACTAGGGTATACTCTTAATAAATATTTTTGGGAAAATTAGCTATTCACATGTAGATGGAAACTAGATACACTTATGTCACTATGTGCTGAATTAATTTAAAAATAGATCAAAGATCTAAATGATAAAAGAAATAATGTGTTGGGAGATAAAATAGGAAAAAAATCTTGAAGAGATAGGCATAAGTAAAAACAAAACAAAACAAAAACCTTTCTGAGGAGAAGCCCAAAGTACTGGGAATTATCAAATGGAATGGTAGAAAATTAAAAGTCAATTTTAAAACAGCCAAGGAACTGAAAAGACAACTTATGGAATGGGAAAACAACTGACAGATATTTTCAAAGAACTGATATCTAAAGCCCATAAAGAACTTTAAAAAATAGCCTTACAAATAAAAGATCCAAACAAAAATGACATCCAAGATGAATATATACTTCTCAGAAGAAGTAAAAATGGCCAAATAATACATTAAAAAGGTACAGAATCTCAGGTCCTTAGAAAAATGCAGAAAAAAACAACACTGAGATTACATCATAAATCAGCAATAGCTATTATCAAGAAGTCAACAAACCCAAAGCTCGCACCAGGCAAGAAATTATAAGGATCAGAGAAGAAATTAATGCAATAGAAACCAAGAGAACGGTTCAAAAAATCAATGAATCAAAAAGCTGATTCTTCGAGAGGATAAACAAAATTGATAGACACTTAGCCTACCTCATTAAACAAAGGAAGGAAAAGGCTCATATCTATACTATTAGGAATGAGAACAGAGAAATTACTACCGACCCAGAGGAAGTCCAGAGGATAATAAACACCTACTTTGAAAATGTATACTTCAATAAAATGGAAAATGTAGAAGAAATGGATAGATTTCTAGACACATATGAACTCCCAAAGCTGAATAAAGAAGATATGGAAATGTTAAATGCCCCAATAACAATCTGAAATTGAAAATGTAATTAAAAACTTGTGAACAAAGAAAAGCCCTGGACCTGACAGTTTTACTGCTGAATTCTATAAAACTTTTAAAGAAGAGTTAGTGCCTCTACTTCTGAAACTCTTCAATGAAATTGAAAAGGAAGCAGTACTCCCAAACTCGTTCCTGGAAGCAACCATTACCCTGATGCCAAAAGCAGAGAAAGATCCAACCATAGAAGAGAACTACAGGCCAATATCTCTAATGAATACTGATGCAAAAATCCTCAATAAGATCCTGGCAAACAGAATACAGAGAATTATCAAAAAGATTATACACCCTGACCAAGCTGGATTCATCCCAGGGATGCAAGGATGGTTCAACATACGTAAATCAATCAATGTTATACACTTTATTAACAGGCTTAAGGACAAAAATCATATGATCATCTCAATTGATGCAGAAAAAGTGTTTGACAAAATACAAAACCCATTTATGTTGAAAACCCTACAGAAGATTGGAACAGATGGTCTCTATCTCAAACTAATCAAAGCTATCTATGAGAAACCTTCAGCCAGTATCATACTAAATGGTCAAAAATGAAAACTTTTCACACTAAGATCAGGAACAAGACAAGGATGTCCTCTCTCACCACTTCTGTTCAATATAGTTCTGGAAATATTAGCCATGGCAATTAGGCAAGAGAAAGAAATAAAAGGGATAAAGATTGGAAAAGAAGAAGTTAAATTGTCATTATTTGCTGACGACATGATACTCTATGTAGAGGATCCTAAAAACTCAATTAAACAACTGCTGGACCTAATCGCCAATTTTAGCCTCATAGCTGGTTACAAGGTCAGTGTTCAAAAATCAATAGCCTTCATATACACACACAGAAGACCCACTAAGATAGAAATTGGAGAGTCAGTCCCTTTCACAATAGCACCCCCAAAAATAAAATACCTAGGAATCAATCTAACAAAGGAGGTGAAAGACCTCTACTCTGAAAACTATAGCACTCTGAAAAAGGAGGTAGAAGATGATATCAAAAAATGGAAAGACATACCTTGCTCCTGGGTAGGAAGACCCAATATTGTCAAAATGGCTATACTCCCAAAACTACTCTACACATTCAACGCAATCCCGATTGAAATCCCAACAGCATATTTCACAGATTTAGAGAAAAAAAAAAATCAAACATTCATCTGGAACCACAAAAGACCTAGAATAGCCCAAACAATTCTAAGCAACGGGGACATGGTGGGGGGTATCACAGCTCCAAACCTGAAACTATACTATAAAGCCACTGTGATAAAAACTGCTTGGCACTGGCAAAGTAAGTAAGTAAGTAAATAAGTAAGACCCGAAGATCAATGGAGTAGACTAGAAGATCCAGAAACTACTCCAGATACACTGAGCTACCTCATCTTTGACAAAGGAGCCAAAAATCCTCAATGGAGGAAAGATAGCCTCTTTAACAAATAGTCCTGGAAAAAACTGGGCTTTAACTTGCCAAAGACTAAAACTAGATCTAACTCTTTCACCATGTACCAAGCTAAAATCAAAGTAGATAAGAGACCTAAATATTAAAACAGACACTCTAAACCTACTACAAAACAGGTTAGTTAAAACTCTTGAAGACATTGGCTTAGGGAAAGACTTTATGAACAAAACTACTATAGCACAGGAATTGGCTGAGGAAATCAACAAATGGGACCTCATTCTTTTAAAAAGCTTCTGCACAGCAAAGGAAACCACCAGCAGTGCAAAAAGGCAACCAATAATGTGGGAAAAAAATCTTTACCAGCTGTTCCTCAAATAAAGGGCTACTATCTAGAATATATAAAGAGCTCAAAAATAAAAATCAGCCCACCCAAATTTAATGACCCAATTCAAAAATGGGCATCTGAAATGAACAGATATTTTTCAGAGGAAGAAGTAAGAGCAGCTAAGAAGCATATGAAGAAATGCTCAACATCATTGGTAATTTGAGAGATGCAGATGAAAACAACATTGAGATTTCATCTCACTTCACATAGAATGGCTGCTATTTCAGAATCAGCCAACGGAAAATGTTGGCGAGGCTGCGGAGAAGAAGAAACCCTTCTCAACTGTTGGTGGGACTGTAGACTCTTACAACCCCTGTGGAGAACAGTTTGGAGAATCCTCAAAAAGCTAGGATTGGAGGTCCAATTTGACCCAGCCATTGCCCTGCTAGGTATATACACACAAGAATTAAAAGACTCATATCACAGTGACATATGTGCACTCATGTGTCTAGCAGCCCAATTTGTGATTGCTACATCTTGGAAACAACCCAAGTGTCCATCAACTGGAGACTGTATAAAAAAGCTGTGATTCTTCTACAGAATGGAGTATTATTCTGCCATAAAAAATGATAAGTTTGAATCATTTCTACTTAAATGGACATACCTTGAGGATATCCTCATTAGTGTAATAAATAGGGCACAGATAGGTATATATCACATCTTTTCTCTGATATGAGAAAATAAAGATGTAAATGAGTCCTAGCATTGTATGTTATATATTGTGAAATAGAAAATGCTCAATGTAAAATAGGGTGAAGGGGGAAAATGTTGAGATTGTAACAAAAAAATAAGGAAACAAATTTTATGTGTATGGGGGGGCGGTAGGGTGGGTAGGGCTATGGGAAAAAGTGAGAATTAAGTTGTGTCTTATACTGGTGCAAATCCCCATTATGGAGTGCAATCATGATGTATATATTTTATGTATCAATAAAGATTAAAAAGTTAAAAAGAAAAAGAAATATGTCAAATACTAGCAAAGTCTTGTAAGGCGCAGTAGAAGGAACTCTTCTACTTTACTGATGATAATTAATCTAATACAGCAATCCAAATCAATAAGATTATCCCCAAAATTAATGTTACAAGTTTCATTTTCCCCAGCTATTCTTTTAGATATCATATTCAAAAAAATATTAATACTTTCCATGAATGATTATATGTGCAGCATCAGAATACATAACATCAGAACAAAGGAAGAAGCTATATGCCCATTAACAGATGAATGAGTAAAAACTGTGATATACACAATAGATTATTATTCTGTCCCAAAAAGATAAACTTTAATCATTTTGAGTAACACATTGAGATTATATTAAGTAAAATAAATCACAAAACAAGTGATTGTTGCTTGATTTATCTTATATGAGAGTAAAATATAAGAAAAAAGCAAACTAAAACATAAATAAAAGAATCGAGGAAGATAGTTTTTTCTCAAATGTAAAGGAGATTGAGAGAGGAAGCGAGGAAAGTCAGAGAGAACAGAGGGGAGATGAAAAGGTAATTAATATGTGCTGCATATATTTACCAACTTCCCACAAGAAATGTAAACATTAAGCTCTGCAGATATATGGAAAATAATTAAAATATAGAAAGTAAAGAAAATGTTTCATGACATAAAATATAGACCTAAAAAGATAAATAAAACTTATAGGAAAATATAACTTTGATGAAAGCTTCAGCCACTTTGATTGATTCATCCATCCACTCACTTATTCATTCAAAAATACATTGACTGCTCACAGTATTCTGAGATAAGAGGTAGTGTTCAATAATACAAAAATAAATTAGTGAAACCACTTGACTCAAATAGTACACTTTCATTGTGGAAACCACTACACTTTCTAAGGCCAAGAAATATGCATTGTCCAATTTAATATTTCAGATTCAAATTTAAAGAACAAATAATTTTAGAAATAGTCATAGAAAATATCAATGACAGATGAAGTTGAACAAAGTAGAAGAGGATTACAAAAATGATCCTGAATTGGACTAAGCATTTCTATTAAAAATGTTTTAAATTTGAGCTAGTAAGATAATTACAACAATTTACATTGTTTGAATATGCATTTATTAAGCTACCCAGGGAATGGATATTCTTTTATTCCTTATGAAAATGGTACAGAAAAAGAAGGTAATGCTTTCCTTTAATGTGACAGAAAACTACTTATCATTAATGTAACATCACATGCATTCATTTATGCAGCTGAAATGAACAAGACAATTTTTGTGTAAAATATGAAATATTCAATTGTTAAAATATGTCTTCTCACTAGTGTAACTACAAAAAAGACAATAGATAAAACATTTGAAAAGTAATACTTATGTGACTGAAAATCAGTATAATACAATTTATTAATAGCATTTATTATTTACATGATATAAGAGTATACAAATTATTAAAATAACTATTATTGATTATTTCATGATATTTCATATTTTATCTTTGCTTCATGTCTCAAATATATTGACAAATATTCATTGGATGTATATTCTGTTTTTATTAAGAGTGTATAAGTAGAAATAATTGCACTTAATTGTATACTTGTTATGTATTCTAGAATTATGTATTAAGGTAAGTGTAAAATTTCAATTCTTTTTATACTAGATTTTAATTGATATAAAATTTACTAAAGACATAATTAATAATATTGGCACTTTACTTGAAAAGTAAACTTAATTTTTAAAAAGTGAAAATCAAACTTTTATTATATACAATAAGTGAAAATCTCATCAATCAATTTGTATCTTATTAGTGTTGTACAGACCTGAGACACATATTTTGTTAGGTACACACATTTCACCTCAGTCTGTACATGTTCCATCATACAAGGAGAAAGTGTTGAATACTGAAACTTTTTAGCTTAGTATTTGCAGCTTTTCAGAAAGCCATACAGTTCTGAGTATGGCTGGTAGACATAGAGGAATGAGAGATCACTCAGCGTTATTGGGAAATGATCTTTGGTTATGCTGGAAGGATGATGTATTTGTGAGAGGACTTGATAAGTTATCTAATTTACCTTTTCTTTTACCTAAATGCTTCTGCAACTCCTTTGCCTCTATATGTTGTTGCAGTGCATTTTGTAATATGGGTTGCACTGTAATGCAGTAGTGTTCTGAACATTTAGACACCCTTTTTTATGAGAACACAAGTGAATAATGACAGTAAAAGGTTACTCCAGTTCTAGGAAGACAGTATTCATAGGAGAAATTATTAAGGGTTATGGTCCCTCTGTGGCATCCTGAGAATTGAATCCCAAGATATTCAAATGTATTTCATGGTATTACTATTTTCTGTGTAGTTATAAATTCTGATTTCTCTAATTTGCTAGACAAGATAAAAAACATTGCCTTCTGTAAAAGAGATACTAATGAAGGAATATGTGAAGTTACTTAAAAGTAAAGAGAAGACACAGACATTGATATTTTTTTAGGAAGTAAAAGATATATGATTGCTGCTTTTTTTTTAGGTTTTTTGAGACAGGGTCTCGCTTTTTGTGGTTCAGGCTGGCCCTGAGCTCAGCCTCCAACTCACATCACAATCCTCCTGCCTCTGCCTCCCGAGTGCTGGGATTACAGGCGTGAGCCACCACGCCCGGCACTGGTATGTGGTATTGGTTGCCGCTGGGGTGAGTCTCCACACCCAGTATTATTATGTGGTTACCGGGGATTGAACCCGGGTCCTTGCGCTTGCAAGACAGGCGCCGGAACCACTGAGCTATATCCCCGGCCCTATGATTGCTTCTTAAAAGTAACAAAATTGCTGATGAGTTTTAGAAGGTGAATATGGAATTATCTAAGAATTACACATGTACTTAAGCATACAGACATAGGTAAACAAGATCATATGTAACATGTTAAAATTGTTGATCATGAAAGACTGAAATAAATAAATATGAAATTATGAGAAAAATGAAAGAATAATTGAAATCTTTGATGAAAAAGATGACTTCAAATGAAGCAAAGGCAAATGTTTTGGAGAATATTCTGTATATGGCAGTATCGAAAGAGTTACTACGCAATGTCTGTAGTTGAGAATCTCATTAGACCTTTTCAGAGATGCATTACACTGTTTTTTTTTTAAATAGTTGATCTTTACAATAATCTGACTGTACACTTATTATACATGTAAGGGACTTATAAATGCTTTATTTGAATTGTATATTGCAATTCACATTATAATATGAACATTTGATATAAATCAAATATTTAAGGATAAAATGAAGAATAAAAATCCATTTTAACCTTTGAAGTTTAAAGATTAGTGCAGTGAATATCAGAGAAGTGAAAAAATTTGATCCCAATAAAAATCTGAAAAACAATTTCACATGCTTTAATCATAAAGTTGAAATACCGAGAGATAAATATCACTAAAGTCTAAAACTCAGTGCTAAAGATCATAGCCCCCCAAATAAAATCTTAACTATTAAAATCATAAAAACTGCAATTTTCATAAAAATGGGACACGATAAGGGTAGAAAATATTATTAATAGGTAGAGACTCACCAGAGAATAGAGCAAAAGTGAAAATGCCATCCATAAATATTTCATTCGTCAACATAGGCATTGTAGTCGAATGTAAAAACCTCGTATCTCCCTAGGCGAATCAGGAGATGTCGCTTCTTTACATCTGATTTATGAAACATTCTTAAAATGAAACCATGACTCCTTGAGTGACTATATGTGCTGTGATGATCCATACTTGCTTCCTATCAGTTTTATTCAAATCTTATTTTGTTTTTCACGAAATTTTAGGAGACCAGAAAGGCACACCTAATTGTAAATAAGTGGTAAACATAGTTACATGCCTTTCCTATATTTTGTTTCTGAATTATTTATACAAGAGTGAATTTTAGCTACTCATAAATATTACATCCTAAAAAAGAATACCTGTGCGTTTATTCTTATTAAATGCTTGTTATTGTTATTTATTTTATTTCACAGTCCATGGAATATTTGATTCATATATATATATATATATATATATATATATATATATTTCTAAACGGAAACAATTCCATATTTAAATGCAAATAAGTTTTGGTAAATTAGAATTTATGAACTGAAGATTAACTCTAGATGCTTGTGTATTATCCTCCAAAAAATAAATAAATAAAGGAATTTAAAGTGCAAAAGCAAGCTATTTTGCTTGAGTGTTTGGAACAAAGTGTCAATATGTACTAGGGATAAGACAATGCTATTGAAAACATGAGATACATAATAATTTTCAAAAATAGAGAACAAAGAACATATATCTATTTTTCTACTCTCAAGATCAACCTGAAATGAGAAGACACTATAGCATTATATATTATTGTGAAAAACATATATTTATCCATGAAGCTTTAGTGAATGATTGGATCCTGGTGTGTGACACTGCCTAAATGCCTTGGGTGTGGGAGACAAACTTACTACAGAAGAAAGATTCATCTTCATGGCCCCAATGCATTGGATTGCAGCCTGGATGGAATAAAAAGGGAAAGAAAGGAGGTCACACTACTGTCTGCCTCTCACACTGTGAACTATTTCTCCTCTTCTTTTCCTGCCCCTTTACCATGAAGTACTATTTGGAGAGATTCAACTACAGACAGGAGAAACTGTGAAAACAAATAAAACATTTTCTCTTTAACTTGAGGGTATTTGGTATTTTCTCCCGGCAATACAAAGGACTAAGATTAACAGTAAATTTCTTACAGAGGCCCTATAAAAAAGGAGAAAATAAAATAATATATTTAAACTTCTTTCTTAATTTTATTGTGAAATAGGTACATTTTATACACAGATCATGATCATACTCAACATTGGCAATTTGGACCAATATATGACATGACTTGATTCTTACTTTTTCCCATTACCCTCCCACCCTAAAATCCCCACCCCGTATATACATAAGCTTTGTGTGCCTTTTTCTTTTTGTTGTTGTTGTTATGATAGTTTTTTTTTTTCCTCCTTGTAACCTACCCCTACCAACATTTCCCTCTGAATATTTTCTATTTTAAAACATTTAACATAGATTCATTTCTAATTTGTCATAGCAGAGAAAAGACATAGTATTTACATATCTGTCCCCTCTTTATTTCACTTATGGGTATGTCCTAAAGTTATGTCCGTTTGAATATAAATGACTCAATCTTAGTATTCTTTATGGCAGAGTAATACTCCATTTTATAGAAAAAACACATCTTCCTTATCCAGTCTCAAGTTGATGGACATTTGGGTTGTTTCTAAGTTTTAGTTATGAAAAATTGAGCTGCTATAATCATGGGTGCACATATGTTGTTGGGATATGAATCTTATAATTCTTTTGTATATATCCCTAGTAGGAAAATAGCAGGATCAATTGAGACCTGTAATCTTAATTATTTGAGTCATCTCCACACTGACTCCATCGTGTTTTTATCAGTTTAGATTCCCACAAACAGGGGAGAAGTGTCTCTTTCTCTCCACAGTCTCAGCAGCATTTGATGCTGGCTAAGTTCAAGACAGCAGCCATTCTTTGTGGAATGAGGTGAAATTTCAGTGTTGTTTTCATCTGTGTCTCTCTAATGACCAGTGATATTGAGCATTTCTTCATATATTTCTTAGCTTCTTTTGCTTTTTCCTCTGAAAACTGTCTGTTCATTTTATGTGTCAACTGTTGAATTTAATCTTTAAATTTGGGAGACTTGATTTTTTAAACTTCTTATACATATTCTAGATAGTAGTCCTTTATCTATGGAAAAGCTGGTAAAAGTCTTTCCCATATTGTTAATTGTCTTTATGTCCTACCAGTGGTTTCTTTTGCTGTGCAGAAGCTTTTGAATAGGATGAGATCCCATTGGTTGATTCTGTCTGTTATTTCTTGTGTTATAGAAGTTTTCTTCATAAAGTTTTTCCCTAAACCAATGTCTCCAACAGTTTTACCTAATCTTTATTCTGTAAATTCAGTTTTTCTGTTTTAATGTATAGATATCTAATCCACTTTGATTTTTTAATTTAGTACATGGTAAAAGAGATAAGTCTAGTTGTAGTCTTTGGCAGGTAAAAGCATAATTTTTCCAGAACAGTTTGTTGAAGAGGCTGTCTTTCTTCCATTGAGGATGTTTGGCTCATCTGTCAAAGACAAGGTGGCTTATTGTATCTGGTATTGTTTCTGTGTCTTCTGATCTATTTCATTAGTCCTCAAGTCTGTTGCTTTGACAGTACTGAGCAGTTTCTTCCACAGTGGCTTTGTAATGTAGTTTCAAGTTGGGTTCATGATACCCCCACCATGTACTTCTTAAAAAAATAAGGCATTGTAAAATATCAATTGAGAATATTATATCCAGCAAAACTTTCTTCTGGCCAAAAACAAAGAAAAAATTAAACTAAAGGAATTTATCACCTAATTGATCTTGTAAAAAGGAAGGAAATCAACCAGCATAAGTGAAATATAATAACTACTTACATAAAAATATATACAAAGATAAAATTCAGATAGAAAAGACATACATAAAAGAAGAGATTTAAATTCTGTCAAGAACAAACAAACCACAAAACAAAGAGAGAGAGATGAGATCAGCAAAATTTAATTCATAGCCAATGACAGTAAACTGTTTTTATTTTCAAATAATAAAAACTCTTGTGAACAGATTAAACTCTGCAAGGAAAATTTTCAGATAAGGTGAATTGATTTTTGCAATGATATCTTTTAAGTAAGATTTTTTTTTTTCTTAATGAAGACAAGAGTAGACTGAAATTGAAATAATGGGAAAAGATATTCTTTGAAAATGAAAAAAAGGGAGAAGTAGCTACATTTCAAAATTTAGACATTACATCAAAATTTGTAAAAAGAAACATAAAGTGTCCATGTTTCAAGACAACAAAATCAAATCAACAAGAGAAAACAACTTCAAATATGCTTGGTATCAATGTTGGGAACTCAAATTTTACAGAATAAATAGTATTAGATATTAAAAAAAGAGATTAGCTTTACTTATGACTCCAATACTCAATTTCCAGCAAACACCATACTTAGGGGAAAAAAAGTCTAAAGAAACATCAATATTAAACTACACTACTGATCAAATGGATTCAACAGGCACTGATAGAGCATTTTAGCCTACATCTTCAGGGTACAAGTGCTTCTCACTAGCCCAGGGATCATCTTCCAGATGGGCCATGTGTTATGCCACAAAGCATGTCTAAAAATTGAAATAAAAAATAATAACATTTTCTTCATAGCACAAATGTTTTCTGGCTAAAATTAAAAAGAAAAGAAACCTAAAAATTCAGAGTAATTTGAACTATAAGATTTGAAAAAATATAATTCATTTGTAGTAGTATATACCTGTAATTTTAGCTAGTTCAGAGTCTGAGATGGGAGAACCATCAGTTTTTAGCCAGCCTGAAAAACTTTCAATAATTCTATTTCAAAATAAATGTCAATAAATAAATGAATAAATCTGGGAGATAGCTCAGTTCTCTCTCATTTCAATTCCCAGTACCAGAAAATATTTTGTACATATACATAAAATTAAATGTTTTTTTGAAAAATGGAAGTGTCAATTAAAACAACAAAAAGAAAAAAGAAAGACATGAATTTCTACTAAATAGTGAAAATATACACAAAAATATCGAGACCCATAGGATACAACCACACTACAAAGAAAGAAATTCACAGCAAGAAATGACTACATAAAAATATACATAAATAAATAAGCAAAAGAATAAAACAATTTAGTAGAAGAAATGTAACAAAAATATGAGCAGAAGTAATAAAATCTAAAAGTGCAAAAGATTGACAACATAATTTTTCATAAAAAGATTAATAAACTTTAAGCAGACTATCCATGAAAAATGGAAGTATCCAAATGAATAAAACCATATATTTGATTGAAATATTAAAGCTTATAACAATTATGCAAATAATCTTTACAGACTTGCATAAATCCTCCACTGGAAAATGTAGAAAATTGGATATATTGATAGATATATCTTACTTATCTGAGTTAAACTATGAAAGTGGAGAAAATGAACAAACAATAATGCATATTGAGCTTAAATCAGTCATGCAATTTTTATAACAAATTAAAGTAAACACTGAATATCTTCACTGTAGAATTTTATAAATCTTAAATGAACAAATCCCAAGTCTTCTCAAATAATTGCAAAGTAATGATGAAATTCTTAAAAGTCCATTTTAGGAAAACAGAAATACTAGACAAGAGTATAGAAAAATATACAACAGAGCAGTATACAAAGTGAAAACAATATTTAACTCCCCATGACCAAAAAGGAAACCCTGGTAATGTCCATGAATAGTAACATAACTATAATTGAGAATGATTCACTGAATATTTTAAATTATATAAAGACAGCTTTCAAGGTTCTCAGCATGAATAAATGAATTTTTTGTGTGACAAAAGTTACCAGTCACCTTAATAAAAAATTACGAAGTGTGTGTGTGTCTATATATATATATATATATATATATACATATATATATATGTGTGTGTGTGTGTGTATACACACGTATATATATGTATACATACATACACATATACTTATATATACATATGTGTATATATATATATATTTGTATGTATGTGTGTGTGTGTGTGTGTGTGCGTGTGTGTGTGTTTATGCATGTTTGATTATGGGAATATTACACTGCATACTGTAGGTATGTATATATCATTAAAATTGTCAATAGAAAGCTCCAATATGTTCAGAATATGAAAAGTTATTTTGCAATTATAATTTCTTTATTATTATTATTATTAGGGATTGAATCCAGGGCATTCTCCCTAAGTTACACTATCAGTTCTACTTTTATTTGTATTTTAAAGACACAGTCTTGATAAGTCACTAATTTGCTGAGTGTGGTGTTTAAATTTCGTATCCCACTGCTGCAGCCTTTCAGATCACTAGGCTTATAAGCATGTGCCTCCACGTTTTGCAAAAGTGATGTGTTCCACATTTTATTTTTAATTTACATTTTAGTTTTATACATTATAGACTTTAGGAATTTTTCCAGTATTTTAGCATCTGCAATCTTGTTTTTTGGAATTTTATCTTTAGGAATAAAAACACAAATTAAGAGAACTTTCAAATTTCTTCAGATAATATCATGAAAAATAGAAAAATTAAAAGTTATATTTAATAGAAAAGAATACATTTCTGGAATGATTTTGAACTTTTGAGCATACAATTTTTGCATCACATATATTAGACATTTAAAATATATATAATATTCTGTGTTTTCCTGTATTTTAATGTGCATATATAATTTAAAATCTACACTGCCAATGTAACACTCTAATCAGGGATTTGTGTGAAAACTCTGTTATCATTATTATTTATAATGTGTTCCCTGGTAATCTTAAAAGAATTAGTATTATTTCAATATCTTTATAAGTATATCCTGTATGTATTTTAAAAATTTTAAACATTCTAGATTATAAGAAATGAATCCCTGCCCTTTTAAAAGCTAATACATACAAATTATATCACTTTAAATTATTAAATTAATTTCAAAAATATTTATATAAAGTTAGAATATGATCTCAAAAACGAGATGAGTATCAAATTGTAGTACTTCAAAACACATGAACAGTTCAGAGTATACTTGAATGTTATGGGTTTTTGAATTTATATATGAACTACTTGTGCCATTGAACAGACAAAATTAAAAGCATTTCTTTCTTTTTTTTAATTTAGGAGCATTTATTTTTAAAGAGACATAAATGCTCACTGAGTAAGCAGCAAGCTTTTGTAGAAACTATTGTAATATTATATCATTCAAATAGAATCCTAAAGACCAGCTATTGCAATACGTGCTCAGTTCACACATGTAACTATGGGACCTCGGACAAGTCCAGTGACTCATCAGAGCAAACAGAACCAACGCATCACTCCAGCTAGAATCAAGGGCCTGGGTCTCCTGGCAAAGGTCTTCTACCATTTTTTAAAAAGAATTTTCCTCCTTCTGCCATGCTTACAACATATCTATCTCAACATTGTTACCAGAAAGATATTCTGTAGATACAAATCTTACCAACTCATTCCCCTACCTAAAGCCTTAACTTTCCATTGTCACAGGTAAAATTCAAGTATCTTACTACTGGTCACAGGATTCAGATGCCTATTCTCCTTGTAGATTTTTCCTGTGCAAATTTTTGTAATCTAGAGGCAATTCATATCTGCGCACTTTTGTAAATGTATTATGTTCTGTTTTCATAATATATTTTAATTATTCCAAGGAAAATTTCTTTCTTTCTGACAGTCATCTAATGTTTCTGACACAACTGTGTGGAGTTATTTAGGCACACAAATAGCTTTCTTAAAATATATTCCTTAAAAGATGGTAGAGAGACATCAAGTAATTTCATTTTGACACTGTGGACATTGAGTGAACATCATGTTCCTCAGACTGAGATCCCAGTTCTACAAATCTGCCAACAACATCAGACAAGCATCAAGTTGTTCTCTGTACTTCTAATCTTGATAAACTGGGGGTTTCTATGACTTTTCCTTAGTTTAATTAATCTACCATAGAGGTTCAAATATTCAGCATATTTAAATTTATAATTATGTTAAAAATGTCTGTTTAAAAGAATACAGATGAATGAATTAAAGAAGTGCTCAGACAGAGATATGGGAAGTGTCAGGAAGATTCCAGGCTCTCCAAAAACCTCCAAATGTCCAATTATCTGGATACTTGTGTTTTTCCAGAGGCATGATAGATTAAATTAATGACCACTCTTAAGTAAATTAATCCTTATCTCTTTGTTTCTTTTCCTGGAGGCTAAAGGAGCACTGAAACTCTCAGTTTATTGTCAGGAACTGCAGACAACTTACTAGGACTTAAACTTACTTACTTGGACTTATGCATGCCTGCCTTGCCCTGCAAAATCAACCATTGGGATTTTTTTTTTTTCCTAATTGAAACCTTTATTGGTACATTACATATACACATCATGATTGCAATCAAAAATGAGAATTTGTGCCAGTATATGACACAACTTAATTCTCATTTTTTCCCATACCCCTACCCAGCCTACCACCCTGCCCCCTATAAATACGTGAACATCTTCACCTAGAGGTATTATTGTGGGACTGCTTTGTTTTATGCATGCTAAGATTATAGGTGTGAAGACTTGGTACCAAATAAACGTGTGGCGAGGTTAGGTTATGGGCCCTTCTTTTCCTCCTTCTGCTGCTGCAGTATTTGGTCTTTGGCTGCCAATACTCAGAGTAGTAAAAATTGAGCCTGGGTTCAGCCTTTTCTCAAGGTTCTGAATTTGTTGTTTGTTGTTTGTTAATCCTGTTTCTGGGGGCCTCACAGGGGACTGGAGTTTGTCATGAGGGTTCTGGCTGCATACTCTTCCCCTGATTCCCACAACTTACTCATACTTCAGCCTTTCTCATGGTTATTGTGTTTTAAATGACTCATGTGACCAGTCAGCTCTGTAGCACTATTGAATGTGCAGTCACACCTGGTAAATGTTTTAGGAGCCTTTTATCAGGAAAAAGGAAAGAAGATGTAGCATATATTTCACAACAAGACAATTTTGAGGACTGTTTCCCCATCATTGCATTTAATTATCACAGAGAATTCTTCGGATGTTCACTATTTTTATTCTGTAAGAGAGAAAACACTTATTCTCTCTGAATGTATATATTGATGCAAATCAGCTCATAATTTATTATACTCCAAGTTCTAAAATATGTAGAAAATAGTGTTTAACTTAAAATGTCTTCAATACACCCAACAAATATTATAGCTGAACAACATAGTACACTTTATATTTCTATTGTTTATTGTCAGGAATTTATGGTCTCCTATGACCTGCAGGTTGGTGTTTCTGCTAGGCATTATGAGCAAATATTTTATCACTCCCTGATGGCCCAAGAACAATAATTTTGTTGTTGTTTTTGTTGTTGAGACAGGGTTTCACTTTGTAGTTCAGGCTGGCCCTGAGCTCACAGTAATCTTCCTGCCTCTGCCTCCCAAGTGCTGGGATTACAGGCATGAGCCACCACGCCTGGCACTGTGGTATGTGGTATTGATTGCTGGTGGATTTGAGTCTCCACGCCCAGTATTGTTGTATGTGGTTACTGGGGATTGAACCTGGGCCCTTGGGCTTGCAAGACAGGCACAAGAACCACTAAGCTAAATCCACAGCCTGGTAATATTTTTAAATTAATTATTGTAAGGAATATGTATCACTTCTGCAAAATTCTAAAGTTGAGAAATCCTTGTTTCACTGTAACTAGATGATTACTCATGCCTCCATAATTTATTTTTAAAAATCCTCTTAGAATATTCATTATGATGGTCATAATAATAACCAAATAATACATAATATATTATTTTAGAAGATACATTTGCAAAATAGACACAGTCATTTTAATAAATTATTTTAAAACAATGCTTGTATTGGAAAATGCACAACTTGTTATTTAGTTTAAATCTCGTATGACGTTAATTAAAAAAGTATAAAGCAACTTTAATATTTTCTTAGGTTATCATTAACAAATTTATTCTTGATTCTTAGAAGAAGTCAATATATTTTCTTTCTCAAATCAAGAGTGTAGAACACCCAGGTGATAGAACAAGAAGACAGTATTTTTTTTTTTTTTTTAAGGTTTTTTGAGACAGGGTTTCGCTTTGTGGTTCAGGCTGGCCCTGAGCTCAGCCTCCAACTGACATCACAGCAATCCTCCTGCCTCTGCCTCCAGAGTGCTGGGATTACAGGCATGAGTCACCATGCCCGGCACTGTGCTGTGTGGTACTGGTTGCTACTGGGGTGAATCTCCACACCCAGTATTGTTATGTGGTTACCTGGGATCGAACTTGGGTCCTTGCACTTGCAAGACAGGTGCTGGAACCACTGAGCTATATTCCCAGCCCAGAAGACAGTAAATTTGAAATGACTTGCCCACAGTTAGTACAATAGTGCATATTTAGAAAGAATAATTTTGTCAGGTGTGGTGGTTCATGCCTGTAATCCTAGCACTTGGGAGGCAGAGGCAGAAGAATTTCCATGAATTCAAGGTTAGCCTTGGCCACATAATGAGTTCATGGTCAGCCTGAACTACAAAGCAATATCCTATCACAAAAATCTAAAAATAAATAAATACAGAGCCAAAAAATTAATTAATTAATAAAGATGAATATTTTTAAAAAGCCACTGAAAGTCAGTGGTGTGAGAAGTTTTATATATTTTTGGAGTAATAAACTTTTCACCATTTTAGGATCTCAGAAACCCTCAGCCATGGACATGTAGTACCTGTGGACTGATAGAAATCAGGCCACACAGAGGGGGTGAGTACCAGGAAATCAAAGGAAGAAGCTCCCTTCATATGAATTTTTCCTTATTAGTGCTGTGAATGTATCATTTCACTGTCTCCTGAACTACCAGCTTTCTGCTGAGAAACCTGCTAAAATCAACATTAAGGATTTTTTGCATGTGATATTTTTTCTCTTTTTACTTGCAATATTTCCCCCCTTGATTTTACCTTTTTATTAATCATGCAGTAGTTCCTGTCCCTCATATTTCTATTTGAACTCATAGTCACTCGGTGGCAACTTGAAACTTTCATGGGATGTTGAGCTTTACTATGAACACACATGTGCAGGTGTAGGTTTTCCTCTCCTCATGAGATTCTAATCCTGATACTCTGAGGTGGAAATGAGGATACTAGTGCTGGAGTGTGACTGCAAATACATTTTAACACTAGCAGACAGTTTTGACTGCACAGAAACCACAATAAATCACTTCCTTTCAGACTCACATAAGAACCATATAAGTCAGTAGCAAGCATCAATTAAGTTGCATCTGGTGGTAGGTTTCATAGTGACAAGGAAGTTGACATGTTTCTATTGTACAGCTTCACCTGGTGACCAGACTTCGGTCAAAATGCTTCAGTTACTTTAGTCCAGGTGTGGCACGCTATTATTTTATTTAACACTTCCTTCTACCACTAGTTGCCGAAAAGCACACTTATGTCAGGCACTGTTTCTGTTCATCCACAACATTACACTACCAAAAGAGTAAATATCAAGCAACTGAAGAGCTTTTGTGAAATGGAAGAACACAATAATGAGACATCAGAGGACTTTAAAATTACCAATGAAATAAAGTTCTATTTCATAGAAAATGCCAAGAGTCCTACTTAAATTATGGTTCATTGCAATAGGCAATTTCATTTCTCCAAAGTATGCTATTCACAGTATGTGGAGACAAGCTATTTGGCAAAACTATGAAATTTTCAAAGCTCCTTCACCTTGTGGACAACAAGTACATTGCATTAAAATAAAAACTTGGATTTTTCCAAGTTAAAAATAGTAAACATGAAGAACAAAGCAATCATTGAAATATATTATTTATCAAAAGGGAGTCCTGAGAACTTCATTCTTTAACACTGTTAAAGCCAAGAAAATCTTCACTGTTGGTGAAAGAGTAGATCCTGCCTAACTTCACTTGATCTTAGCCAAAAGGCCAAGAAGCGATGATCCTGCCTAACTTCAAAAGACATTCAGCATTAACTTTTAGGCTACAGTTCCAAAAGTGGCATGTATTCTGTTTTGTATGGCACCAAAATTAGACAAATTGAGGAAATAGCAGAGAAAGTAAATGCATGAATGTTACAGACGTTTAATGTATCACTGTGGCATCGAGTCCAAGTAGGTTCATCTAAGCAGTGTTGATAAGAGGAAACAATGCATGTTTCTGTGAAATGTATTCATAGGGAGGCTGTTTTCTGTAGTTTTGCTGCTAATAAAAGTAAGTGCTGCAGAAATATTCAAGTCTGAGTGTTTAAGTATCAGGAAAATTGAATTGCTCATCCTTTACCCTTTTATGCATAGATGAAACAGTTGTCACAACTGGATAGCTTTCTGGTTTAATTAGTTGTGTCAAAGGGGTCAGTGCTAGATGACCATTTTCAGAATGTGTTATTTATAGAAGATTGCTGTCACCTGAATTCACAACACTTTATTGGATGTGATTAATACTAGAAGTCTTAGAGTACATGGAAAAGATCACCCATCTTTATGTATGGAAAGGAGATAGCTTTTTGAAGTAGATGTTTAACAGGAATTTTAAAAGCTTCTCAAGAGATTTTAAAAAAATCACTTTTGTTAACATATTTCAAAAAAACAGAATGGGCCACAAAACTTGCTGACTGATGTGGCACATTGAACCAGCTATAATAACTAAACTTGTCACTTTACAGTAGAAGAACACTGCGTTTAAATTAACAGATAAAGTGGCTGAATTCAAACTCATATCTTTATTTTAATAAATATTTTACTTCGGTTGTTGTTAATTATTAGCCTTTCATGTTCTTACAGAATTTTTATAAATTAGGCTTTCTGATAATTATCTCAAATTTTCTTTTCAAAGATATTTCTTTAGTCTTCATTTCTTAACAGGATTTTTATTAGTTATAATAATTTTAACTGAGATTTTTTTTCCTTCTTTAGCGCCATGAATATATAATTTCAGTCTCCTGAACTACAAAGTTTCTGCTGAGAAACTTGTTGAAATCAACATTAGGGATTTTTTGCATGTGATGTTTTCATATCTCATCTTACTTCCAATGTTTTCTCCCTTGATTTGACCTTTCTATTAAATTTTGTTGCTGTTGACCCATTATAAACCCTTGAACACAGGAGGGAAGAGTTATATCTTTGAGTTTCATTTCTAGATTTTTTTTATTTTTGATAATTCAATTAAAATATATCATGATGAACTCCTTTGGGGGCTTAAATTGATTGTAAAACTTAGTTTCTCATACTTGGATTCTTTCATCTTTTACAAAATTTTGGAAAATGTAATTATTATTTTCTGTAATATGCTTTAGGTATTTTTCTCCCTCATTTTTCAAGAGCCTCTTTTATGCAAAATTGTGTTCATTTTATGATGTCTCATAAAATCATAAATATTCATCCTTCTTTTTTTGTACCTTGGATTAACGAGCTTTCAATATACTATCTTCAAGTGGTCCAATATCTCTTTTATTTGACTATACCTGCTTAAGAAATCTATTGATTTTTAACCAGTGTTATTATTTTATCTATGTGATTTTTACTTGCTTCTTCTTAAAAAATTGATTCTATATTTTTGACTTTGTGTTAATGAGTATTTCTGAATTTCATTTACATTTTCTTGGCATGCCCTGTTTTCTGTAAAATAGTACAAACTTCACACACACACACACACACATACACACACACAAACATTTGCCACATTAAAACTTAATAGAAAAAAATAGCAACAGAATTATGACAATAAAAATCCTGAAATATTACATCTGAACATTAAGAGATTTAGGAAAGTGTAATTGTTTACTTTTGGTTATTGTATATTAGATGCAGATACTTCAGAGCAAGTTGCTGTTAATGGCGTTTGCCAAATCTATCATAAGTCTACAAACTCTCACTTTACATTGGTAATGGTCATATTACTTTTTGATATAGAGCTACTTACCAGATAAAATAGTTATTGGGCATTTTTCCTTAAAATATTGTTAGCAGTCACTTATAGTATTAGTAGGAATATAACTCCAAAGAGAAATATTTTTAACATGAAAATATATTAACACCTAAAGCACATAATTTCAAAAATATATTTTAAGTGTTGAATTTTTTAGTAAACAAAGTGAAATATGATTCACAAATTACAATTAGCAAAAACAATCCAATTAGTAAAAATGTAAATTTTGTAATAAGGTATTTTGATAAATGTCTCATGTACTTTGGTTTAATATATTTACATAGTGCTATAATTTGTTTGGTTTTAAATGATAAAAAATGTATATATATTTGAAGTATGTAGACATTTACTTTAGAAATGCAGAAATATATTTACTAAGCCATTTTCCCTGTAAAATATTAATAACCTAGGAAATATTTCCATTGTGGCAAATGAATCACATCCATACGTGACTATGCTGACAGTGAGTCCCTGTGTTATGTCAAAAATGTGCCTATAACACTTAGGACCTCAGTATCCTCATTTGTGAAAACAGGACAGAAGTGAACATCTGATTAGTGTTATTCTACCAAGCATTTTACAGGATGCATCACTTAGCACATTTGCATGTATGTCTTTCATTTTAGTGAAATTCCAATCTCATGTGCCTACATTTATAATACTGAACACAAGTATAAAAACTTACACCATTTTATAATTACTTTAAAAATTGATATCATTATTTCTCAAATTCAACATAAATATGGTCAATTCTTGATCAAATAGTTTCACTTTTCTCTAACTGAATTATACCTTTTGGAGCTAATTTTCTTCAGAATTTACTGTTACTTTATTCCAAATTGTTTTGTTCATTATTTTTGCAATAAAAGTTAGTCTTCTCTCGTCTTTTTTCATGTTTCCTCTATTTCAAATAACTTCTGACAACTTTTCATAATATATTTTGCAAAATATTCAAATATTCATAATATAGTTTTTTTTGCAAAATGTCTTATGATTTTACAAAATAGAGGCTGGTGTAACACATGATTAGTCAACTATCCCAGCATATTTTCTATATGTAATTATAAAAAATGACTTTCTATTTCCCATTCCATTTATTTCACTAAAATATTAACATTTAGTTTTGGAAGGCAAACAAAAACGTTTATTTTAATTTTATACTATAACCCCTTTTAATTTCTAATTCTATGAATATATAGCCTTACATTTTATATGACTTTTATACTAAGAAAATGTAGTCATATAGAAAATGCATAAGATACAAAATATTGATTTCAAATGATGAGAATTTTTGTAAATGAATTATTTTAAACTAATTGATATATGAATAGTAAAAATCACTTGAATTCAATAATATAATTTTATTTTTAATTTAATTTAATTTAATATACTTCCTTGAGTCGCTTCCTTTCTCTATGTGCAAAAGCTTTGTTTTTATTTTTTATTTCTATATACACTTCTCTTCTTTTCCTTCTCTTCCTTTCCTCTCTCTTTCTTCCCTTTTAAAGATTGTCTTTCTATTTTTAATATATTCTTAGGAAAATTTTCAGATGCTTAGTAGCATCTTCATTTTACAACTTTGATGACAATGAAATTAAAGAAATTAAATGGTGAAGAAGCCTAACGCAAGAGCTTTAACCCTGAATAAAGATGTTTCTGTGTTCATGTTGAAGACAGTACCACAAATTCTCAAAATTGAATGGAATCATAATATATACCTGAAAGGTACAGATAAACTCAAAAAGGGAAAAAATAATACTTGTTAGCTTACTTTTAATGGAAGGCTAAGTAGTTTATGCTCCTAAAAGAGATATCAGAAGAGAATTAATAATAAATTATAAAATTTGAGGAAATGAGAATTATTAAGAACTATTTGGCTTCTTATATGTATTTTACATATTTATTTTATATTTTAAAAATAATAAAATATAAGTTACATGAAGAGGAAATATATATACAATTAATATATTTAAAGTATAAAATTATATAATGGGTAACAGATTTTATTTTATATATATGTATATATATATATGCTAATATATGTATTACATACTATAGTATTTGTTCAAATATATTGTACTACCATTTTTCCATAATTTAGATGTTACTATATTTGAGGGTTGAATTAAATTTCCTTCTCCTGTAACTTTATCCTCATCAAAAATGCGTTTTTGACTATAGCACTCTGAAAAAAGAGATAGAAGATGATATCAAAAAATGGAAAGACATACCTTGCTGCTGGGTAAGAAAAATCAATATCGTCAAAATGGCTATACTCCCAAAACAACTATACAGATTCAACACATTCCCGATTGAAATCCCAACAGCATATTTCACAGATCTAGAGAAAAAAATTCAAACTTTCATCTGGAATCACGAAAGACCTACAATAGAAAAAACATTTCTAAGCAACAGGACAACTATACTATAAAAGCACCATTATAAAGTCACAGTGATAACAACTGCATGGTACTGGCAAAGTAACAGACCTGAGGATCAATGGAGTAGACTAGAAGATCCTGAAACTACTCCAGATACACTGAGCCACCTCATCTTTGACAAAGGAGCCAAAAATCCTCAGTGGAGGAAAGATAGCTTCTTTAACAAATGGTGCTGGAAAAACAGGGCTACAATCTGCCAAAGAGTAAAACTAAACCTAGCTTTTTCACTGTGTACTAATCTAAAATCAAAGTGACCTTAATTTTTTTTTTTTAATGTTTTTTGAGACTGGGTCTCACTTTGTGGTTCAGGCTGGCCCCGAGCTCAGCCTCAAAAGCCTCAAACTCACATTATAGCAATCCTCCTGTGTCTGCTTCCCGAGTGCTGGGATTACAGGTGTGAGCCACCACACCCGGCATTGTGGTATGTGATACTTGTTGCTGCTGGGCATGAGTCTCCACACCCAGTATTGTATGTGGTTATGGGGGAATCAAACCCAGGTCCCTGTGCTTGAAAGACAGGCGCCGGAACCACTGAGCTAACTCCCCAGCCAAAGTGATCTTAATATTGAAACAGACATTCTGAACCTGATGCAAAGCAGGTTAGGTAAAACTCTTGAAGACATTGGCTTAGGGAAATTCTTGTTGAATAAAACCTCTAAACCACAGGAATAGGCAGAAGAAAAAAGCAAATGGGACCTCATTCTTTTAAAAAGCTTCTGCACAACAAAGGAAACAACCAACAGAGTGAAAATGCAGCCAACAATGTGAGAAAAAAATCTTTAGCAGCTGTTCCTCACACAAAGGGCTACTATCCAGAATATGTAACAAGCTTAAAGAAATCAACCTACCCAAATTTAAAGACTTAATTCAAAAATGGGCATCTGAAATGAAAAGATACTTTTCAGAGGAAGAAGTAAGAGCAGCTAAGAAGTATGTGAAGAGATGCTCAACATCATTGGTCATTTAAGAGTTGCAGATGAAAACAACACTGAGATTTCATCTCACTCCACAAAGAATGGCTGGTATTTCAGAATTAACCAGCAACAAATATTGACGAGGCTGTGGAGAAAAGGGAACCCTTCTCCACTGCTGGTGGTAATGTAGACTCATACAACCTGTGTGGAAATCAGTGTAGAGATTCCTCAAAACCTAGGATTAGAGGTCCCATTTGACCCGGCCATTGCTCTGCTAGGCATATGCACAAAGGAATTAAAAGAAAAATTTCACAGCTACACATGTGCACCCATGTTTATAGCAGCTCAGTTTGTGATTGTTAAGTTTAGAAACAACCCAAATGTCCATCAACTAGAGACTGGATAAAGAAGTTGTGGTTCTTTTATAGAATGGAGTATTACTCTACTATTAAAAATGATAAGATTGAGTCGTTCATACTGAAATAGATTTACCTTAAGGATGTCCTCATAAGAGAAATAAACAGGTCACAGATGTGTAAATATCATATCTTTTCTCAGGTATGATAAAATGAAGTTATAAATGAGTTGTATGTATAGTTTATATTGCAAAATAGAAAATATTTACAAGGAAAGAATATAAGTGTAAATAACGAGGGGAAAACGAATGTGGTAATAATAAAGAAAAAAGAAAAAAAATGCATTCTTAGTACTTGCATGTTCCTTGACACAATATTATTTGTTGCTGGGATTTTTGTTGTTGTTGTTGTTGTTGTTGTTGTTGTTGTTATTGCTGCTGCTGTTGCTTTCTTCTTTATTGAACTCAAGGTTTCCTTTCATGGCAGCCAAATAATGTCCCCAGGAACTACATCCCCTACCCATTTTAAAATAATTTTTGAGATACAGTTTCAAAAATGTTTATTGGTTGATCCTAGGCCTGTGATCATTTTTCCTTATCCTCTTGGGTGGCCCTTTTACACGAATGCTACCACAACTGCAATGTTGCTATTTTATGCATATTTTCATAGATAGCCTTGAGTAATTGTCCTTAATTTTAAATTCAAATATCTTTATATAAATTTAAAAATATTCAAATAAAGTTCATATTTAATACTCATATTATTATGACAAGAACAATCCATTTATTTTACTATACTGCAGCTCTAGGATACTTCGCATGTTTTAATTTATTCAATCCCTCTATCATATGGTGGAATGCGGGAATGTGCTTGTCATGAACTGTTTTACCAATCAGGATGTAGTTATAATATGCTTTGCAAAATTCGACAATGATGTGAGCTGTGATGTCGTGAAATAAACTAGGTGATCATAAAGGAATAGAGTGTTTAATCCATCATCAGAGTTAAAAATATGATTGTATAATAAAAAAGGCAGATGACACAACTAAAACTGATGGCTAATTTTCCAAAAATTTTAAGTAACAGAATAGCATTTTGGCAAATGATTTAACATGAGTTAAAGTATTTGCATAAAATTTAAGATATAATTAAATTGAGTAGAAGATATCTTGTTTGACAGAAGTTTGTGTAAAATATGAATATTTTAATTGACCTCCAACATTTTATGAAGTAGTTACCTGACATCATTTGCTGATGACGTCATTACTTCAGAGGATCTCCCTCAAGACAAGGAATGAGGCTACAAAATGTTGTGATATTCCAAAAGTCAATTTCCTTCAGCATATAAAAAACTCTTAGAATAAAACTAAGAATCAAAAAGTATGTGAAAGTTGATTTACAAGAAGAGTCGTAAGAAATAGAAGCATAGAATGGGAGTAAAGACAATGTTGGAGAAGTAGAAATAGTATAAACAACATAAAGCTGGCTTTATATATGTTTTAGAAAAGTTATTTGAGGGTAAAGACATTGAAATGATTTACATATTTTTATTTTAAAGGAATAAGAATGGCATGAAATAATAATAATAATAATAATAATAAGTGTTTTCAGGATTGGTACAGTACTGATTTTGGAAAGTTACTAGCATATATAATTTTAAATATATCTTTATTGCATTACTTGAAAAGTCTTAAAAGAAGTGCAATTCATAATTTATGTAAGATTTTAAATTTCCCTGCATTAATTTTTGATTATTTCAACTAGCAACTGCCCTAGAATTCTCTTATTCATTTTACCAATATTTTCTAAGGGAGTGTTGACTACTTTCCCTCCTCTCATGGTAATTCTTCATTAAATAGTTTTATTTGCTTTTAGTTATTCTTGAACACAGAATACCTGAAAAGCTAATCAAACAAACAGATATCATATATGTTAGCACAAGAAAAAAGAAGGGATACATTTAATAATACTTATACATCATTGTCCTTTGTATGTGAAAGCTACAACTCCTGATGAAAAATATTGATTATTTGTGATACAGTGCATAATGATTTCACTTATTGTTAGTTTTAGGAAAGTCGAGGAAATTAAAGACAATTCTGTAGAAAACATTACTTCTGAGAATAATACATTGTAAATTTTTTTCAAACTTTCTTTATACAAGATGGTTTAACTATTATCTCTATATATTTATCTTAAAACTTAGGGGATCATATATACTTGGAAATATAATCTGTGCCGTAAAACCATAAGTTATTTTATATAAAAATATTAATAAAGTGCCCCTCTTATTGCATTTATCTGGTCATAAAAACCTAGATTTGAATTTTGAATTACTGTTAATTCTGTAATATATTCTACTTTTGTTCTCAAATAAAGGGGTCACGTGAATTGTGATGACATTTATTAGCTATCTAACATGAGCATAGGAGATGTCTTTTTATTATTTTTTCTTTTTCTCTTTTTAAAGAAATAAGTCATTTAACGGATTACTTTCACACCACAGCTTATGTTCTTTTCATGCCTTAAAGGTTATTTGTATTCTTTTTTTTTTTTTTTACGTTTTTGGAGACAGGGTCTCGCTTTGTGGTTCAGGCTGGCCCTGAGCTCAGCCTCAAACTCACATCACAATCCTCCTGCCTCTGCCTCCCGAGTGCTGGGATTACAGGCGTGAGCCACCACGCCCGGCACTGTGGTATGTCGTACTGGTTGCTGCTGGGTGTGAGTCCCCACACCCAGCATTGTTATGTGGTTACCGGGGAATCGAACCCGGGTCCTTGCACTTGCGAGACAGGCGCCGGAACCACTGAGCTAACTCCCCGGCTCAGGTTATTTCTATTCTAAATCTTTCTAGATAATTGATATAAACTTTACTATGCATGTATGAGGAATGTGTGTGTATACACTAGCACACATGTAGTATAAAGATATTAATTGATCTTATATTTAATACATTTATGTAGCAACTAAAAAGGAGCAGTTCATTGTAAAACTAATCATATTTGTTATTGTGTCTGTTTATAGTGATGGTTGTCAGTACATGACAATTTATACAAATATGTCTAATAGTGATTAAAATACATATGGACAACTCTAGAGTTTTACATTTAAAGACAAAAGACTGTGTTGGGTAAATGAAATAAGGAATACATTGCAAGCTATGAAACTATCACTCTGTATATCTAATCTATGTGAAGTAACCACTTAAAAGAATTTACATTAGTAAAATATTTCACCTCTTTTAAGACAAGCTCTAACTGAAAAAAATAGCTAGTAATAGATCTATTTTGTTTTTATCTTATATTAATCTAATAAAGTGAGAAACTTAGAAATGTACCACATCTTTAAACTATTACACTTGAAATCATTTTAAATTAAACGTTTTGTTAATTATGTGCAACTTACTACTTGACATGATTCTAATAATACTTGAAATCTCATTAAGATTTTTCTTTTAAATTATACTTTATCTTGTTCTATAAAGTAATTTAGCTACGGAGGTCAATCCTTAACTGACAGTTTTTCAATACTAAATAATTAAGCTATAAAATCTTCAAAATCATGGTGCAAGTTTTTTCTTAGGCCTATGTTTTAATTTAACTAACACTTTTACAAAACATTCTTTGGAAAGGCAGAAACTCAAATAAAAGCTGAAATGAAAAAATATTTCAATTTGTCATAAAAATAAAGCATATATAACATTAGTGGAAGACTATGAACACATTTAAAGGTACTCTAAAATTGTTTATGAAGGAAAATGTTTTATAAATGTTGGCCTACAGAGCTTTTCAAAGAAGAAATATTTTTTTAAGTGATTAAATGTATTCTGTCAAATTATGGTATCAGTGTAACTCAATCTGTTTTAAAAACGCATATCTCATTCCTCCTACAACTCTCTAATTTTAAGTAGGTGATTTTTCCAACTTTATAAGACAGCAAGTCATTTGAGGTATACATAAAATTTTAACATATAAATGCATGCAGTTGCCTCATTTAGAACTTGAAATGTTAGAGGGTAAATCCAGCTGGTGGTTGGAGAGTAGAGAGATTTCTTTAATAAGAGCAAACTCAATTCAGAGATATGCAGTATTGCTTTCACTTATGCCTTCCTCCATAATTCTGCTAATATTGCCAGCTAATATTGCTAATAATCATTGGCTGGCTCTGAGTCCAAAGAGAAATGTAGGGGCTGTCTTCCCAAAGTTGTTGTTCAAATTAGTCAGCCTCATGGGGAACTCTTTTTCAAGAGATTATTTTGAATTTTAAATTTGGTACATTACATGTAAGTCATCTTAACCAGAGTGGAAAACAAATAAATTATTTGAAATATTCTTTTTAAAAAAATATTCTTGTATGTGTAATGCTTAAGATATATTGATAGAATTTTAAATCTAATATAGAATCCCCTCATATTTAAAGTTTCTTTCATTAAGGTCCAAAAATATTAATAAAATAAAAAGGAAAAATATGTGAAATATAAATTAGAACATCAGGAATTTATAGACCTGTGAGAAAAAATTATTTTGTCTTTGGTTTTAAGCTGCTCATTAGGAAAATAGATAATAATAAAAACAATACATTTATACCTGAGATGCACATTCATCTCATGTATTGTGTGTATGTGAAAAAATATTCAGGAGGAGCATAACATTCTTCTTAATGTAAGAACATTGACTATAAAACTTAAGTGAATGAAAAAGTCTAGAGTCCAGATCTTAAGAGATTAATTTAGATGAATGAATATTCATACACTGGGCTAGTCTGAAATTAATTCAGTATATGGTATAAAAACAGAATATTTTACCTTTTTGATGCTATCAGAAAAAACAGAAATTGTACAGTCAAGCAATATCAGGAAAAGGAGTTTGCATATGGTCATTATACTATTGCTTTTTTAACATGATCACACCTTTCTATTCTAAATTATTGTTATTTCTCTCCTTTTTGAAATCTCCCTTTGCTTGCAATACATGGATTGCAATCATAAAGTAACACACCCAAATCATGATTTCATTAGTTGAAACTCTGATTTTATTGTAACTCTTGATTGTTATTATATTTTTATTTTATTCACTCATTTTGTAATTATTAGTTTTTGTCAGTTTTTTTTTTAACACTGTAATAAAAAAACAGAGACTTAAGCCAAACTGAGAATATAAATGATGATGGGCTTCTGCCCTATTGTATATATTCTTACCTCAGATATCTGCCACTGATCCATTTCTCTGCAGATTGCTTATAGAACTGTAGAATTTATTAAGGGATTTAGCCTCTAGACATCAACAGACAGCACAAAAAGTCACCTTCTCATTGTAAAGCACCATATTATGGAGGCTCAGTAATAACCGTGTTCATAATTGCTCATATCTGAAGCCTATATCTCTAGTTCTTCCAATAATCAGGACATACAGACAAACATTAGCACTGGCCTTTTTTAAAGAAGTAATAGACATTTGAAAATGTAGTTTCCACCATTTAAGTTATATGCTGAGATGCATTGAAGAAGGCCTTCACCCACTCTGCTCCCCACAGTAAGGAAAAGTGAAACGTAGAACACTACATTAAAGCGTTTTAACTAAACAAGAAAGGAAATTCAAAAGTAACAATCATGACTAAAAACAAAGACAAAAATGAAAATCTAGCCACTGTGCTCAAAACTCCCACATATGCAAGATTTATCTTTATAAAAACTATTTTTACTAAGCAAGAAAAAGAAAAGATAGTAGAAAATACGGAGTTTATTTCAGAGTTAAGATATTATTTCTCCCTCACGCAAAATGTGAGTTCTTTAATGTGCTAAAAATAGAATAAATTATATTAACTAATTTTGGTATTCAAAGACTTACACCTAGATGAGATCATCTGAAGTAATAATTAAATTCTAGGTCCATACAGTCAGATAAACCATCATTGAGAGTCCATTGTAGCACAAGGTAGAAATATACAAGAAGCAAACATCGGGAAAAGCAGAACTGTAGATCAAAGCCTGAGCTAGAGGGAATAGGCCCTTTCGATTTCTTGATAATAATTTCAAGAATCAGGCAGCCTCCCATTTTACTCACTCAACACAATGCAGGAGAACCTGTAACAACATACATCTGCTTAAAAGAAATAATTCTAGTTTAATAATTCAGATAATGAAAAATAGTAAATGCATCAATATAAATATTTAAAACCCCACCAAATCAAAAAGTAAAATAAAAATTGAAGATAAATGATATTTCTAGAAAATTAAAAAGGTATCACTGCTGATACTAATAAAAAATGTTCCAGTATGAAGAGGTACAACAAAAGTAAATCAGGAACAAGTTTACTGTAGTCCATGGATATATTTTTAAAAATTGTGTATATATAAAATGTAGTGCTGAAAATTTCTGGAAGTTTTAAAATTGATTTTATTAGTACATTTTATACACCCATCATGATCACAATGGATATTGAGAATTTGTACCTGTTGATGATAAGACTTAATTCTCATTTTTTCACATTCTCCTGCCCATGTTTTTGGAATATTTTAATTTTAAAAATAATACAATATGTTTTGAAGAGTCTGGACAAAAGTTGAGACTAATTTGGAAAATAAGAATAAATCTCTACTAACACAAATATACTCTTTTCTCTTTATGATTTCTGTTCACTTAGCTCTATTATGGAAACTGAATTTTCAAAACATAATAATAAGCTTTGGGTCTGTTTCATTTCCCTGTGTATGCTTTCAGTTTTCACCTGCCCCTACAAAGTATCCTTTGTTTTGCATTTTTTTTAGAGCCATGATGATTTCAACAAATAAATAAAAGATAAGATGAGGAATAACTTCATACTGCAAATTTTTATTAGATAGATAAATATATAGATTATTGATCTACTAAATTTCAATATATGATACTAAAATGCCTATTAAAATAAATTAGAATTGAATATACACTAGATTCAGATTGTCTTGTTAAAATTCTCTTACTAGCTTGAGAATTTGTTCTTTTTATTGTTAAGTGGAGAAAACAGTGGTATGATTTAATAGTATTTTATTAAGATTAAATGAGTGTTTATAAAGCTCTTGTAATAGTATTTGGAACAGATACTACGATTTAAGGGAATAAATAGTTTAAATTAAGTGTATTGCTATTTAAACTCAGCGAGAGTGCTTGCCTACCATGGATAAGGCCTTGGGATCAGATTTCAACATTTCAAAACAAAACAAAAAAATCAAATGAATAAATGTATTCTATATGAAAAATAGAATAGGAAATATAAATTAAAACTGACAGAATGTATTTAGACATTGCTATCAACCAGCATTTAGGAAGCAGAAATGGGAGGTTTACTGTAAGTTCCAGGTAGACTCAGGCAATAAAATGACCTCAAGGCCAGCCTGAAATACCTACATAGAGTGATCCTGTCTCAAAAACCTTTTTGTTTATATTTAACATTAATTAATTAAATGTTCAATCATATTTTCATCTATATGTAACATATAAGATTGGCTAAGGATTCACATGTTTAATCTTTTAAAGAATCAATTTTTTGAACCATTAATTGGTTTTA
>PVIR01012866.1:0-43571 GCA_004026965.1 Petromus typicus | reverse complement strand
AATCCTCCTGCCTCTGCCTCCCGAGTGCTGGGATTACAGGCGTGAGCCACCACGCCCGGCACTGTGGTATGTGGTACTGGTTGCTGCTGGGTGTGAGTCTCCACGCCCAGTATTGTTATGTGGTTACCGGGGAATCGAACCCGGGCCCTTGCGCTTGCAAGACAGGCGCCGGAACCACTGAGCTAACTCCCCGGCCCCGGTTGTTGGATATTTCTAAGCCTCATGATAATATCTTCGTGAGGGTACAGGTTGATCATTATTTGGCAAGAAATTTATTTGTGTCTCTCTCTCCAGAGTCATATAAAGCAATAGCCTTTAGTTCAATTCTTATAGTTCACTTTCTAATTTCTAATCTATATATCATGTGCCCTCAATGTTGCATTAAAGGTATCTCTGCAAAGACTAATAATTTAGTCTCTTGAAAAAGTAATTTCTTCTCTTATAAAGATGATAAATTCTCTATTGATCACCTTGAAAGAAAACAGCAGAGAACATAAATTGACACCACTGAGTTTTGAATGAATAAACATGTAAAACATCTGAAAATCAGGGACACAATTCAAGCCTGTGGTGATTGTCTTGCTTCTGCATGCTTCATGAATCTCCTTAATTTTACTATTAGCCAAAGGAAATGAGCATCAGATTTTATTTAGTAAGTCCACAAACTTCATTTCAACCTACATCTTTATGTAGTTACAACAGATACTACATTTATTAAGATTTAATAGAAAAACTCATGAAAATGAAGCAGTAGTTTTACCAACTGAACATAAACCTTTTCTCCCTTTCATCTTTTTATCTAGTTCATGCTTTCACAGAATTAATGCTAATGTCATATTTTTATGGTCCCCCAAATGATCTAGATTTCCTCTCACATGCATAAGCTACACAACTTGGGATTTTCAAAATTAAAATATTTTTGGCGATAGAAAATCAGAAGGAGCCAGAATTCTCAGGAGCAGTATAGGTGTCATGAAGCATATATGAACTCAGTCATCTTGTAAGTGCAGCAGTCTATGGTTTTTGCCACCAAATAAGAGAATTATCTGAGTTTGCACTATTGTCTAGGTGCATGGAAGTGTTTATATCTGTATATTGAATTATTTCTTTCTGGGTACACTCAAGACCTAACTGTCTGCCCTATGACTGTGACCTTAATTAGAAGTAGGTAGATTCTTAGATTAGAAGAAGTAGATTCTTAACTAGAATCTTTCAGAAGATTATGGATTTCTGTATGATAATCCTTCTGGATTTGACATTTGATAGAACAAACAATTATAACCTGACAGAGGAAATATCCTAGAAAAATTCAGAAATATCCTAGAGAAATTCTACCAGCCAACTAGTTGTCTACACATACTCACATAAAATTCATGCATACTTACTGGAGACCTCTGCAGTAGGTCCCAGTTTCCTGCCCTGTGCATAATCCAGGGTAGAAGAAAAACTCAAAGAGAGAATTAAAGAAATAAAGCAATGAGGAGTCCACTGATCAGTGCTGAGCAAGCAGCAAAGGCCCTGCTCAAGCCACTGATTTTTATTGGTAATCAATTAGGGTAAAGGCGAATGACACACCACGATGGGACTATATGGGAGAGTGCGAAGTTGTGCAGTTGCTATGGATACTAATGCAAGGAAGGCTTGTAAAGGGCAAAGACAAAGCACTCCCAAACTGGGAATTAAAAAGATAAAACACATGATTGTAGTTAAATCCTTGTCCTATTAGTCAAGAAGGTTTTAGGTGTGGGAATGGAATTTGGGTGACAATGATTCCAACCTCAGCTACTGCATCATTATAAATCAATCTCCACCATTTCACAGGCCTTTACTCTGGTCTAGGCACCGGCTGAGATTGGGTGATAGGGTCAGTCATGCTAACGACCTGATATCACAGGACTAAAGGGGTGCTCTCATAAGCTACTGAAGCTACAGTTTGACTCACTTCGTAAAGTGAGCCAGTCTGAGGTGTTCAACTCTTTATAATCCACACTGCTTACAACACACTTTGACCATAAACACGCTTGCAATCTCCTGCACATACTTAGAGTAATTTCAATAGAGTTAAAGAAACAAAGATTCCAAAGATGTAGGTTTTTGGTGTTGCCCAGCTAATGGGCAGTCTGGATAGTCTCAGCTTCCAACACATCCTCTCTCTCTCTCTCTCTCTCTTTCTTTCTCTCTCTCTTTCTCAAAGAAAAAAAAGCTCAGCAAAAATATTGAATTAAAACAGACTTTTTTTATGATTATTTGCTGCTAGTGCAGTAATTGTACTCAATAAGAAGTTTTCGAGGTGTATGAAAGCCTTTTTATTTCAAGTTTCAGAGAGACAGAAGTCAATGAATATTTGCATTCAGGTGAATTTCAAGGAAACCCCCAAATAAGGCTGTGAAAAGAAATGTAAAACAGGATGACAAAAATCCCAAACAAAGATATAATCAGAGTTAAAGTCTTAAGGAATGAGATTTCAGTTAATTTTATCATAGAAAGTTACCTTGGCCTCCAGACAGATTAGCACTCTCACATCCAAATCATTTGTTTTTGTGCCACTGGCTAAAACCTGGATAAAATGAATATAAGTTCAGTCTGTTTTCAGGTCAAAATGGGTCCGGAAGCCTGAAAACCTTGTAGTAAGAGTTTAAGATGTAGACTCTTTAAAAAAATTACAGAAGCATCAACAAATTGTAGAAGAAGAGATCTGAAAGCTTTGGGGCATAGTACTTCTCGTTTGGTTTTATAAGTTTCTCATGAAAGGAATCATTCATGGATGGAATAATCAAATCAGTACATTGTCTAAAAGCTTGATCTCAAATAGATACTACTGATACTTTGATTCTTACAGTACTGAGTACTTTGTAGTTATATACAGTCTACCTCAATGCAATCTACTGAGAAAGGGAAAATATACCTAAATATTTCCTTAGCAAAATGATATGCTCTTGTAAGTGAGAAATAATATCCTGAATGTCATTGAAATTCAACTGATTTAAACTTGTGCTTTTACCTCCTGAGGCATAGACTGAGCATTGTGGTAAAGAAGCAATTAACAATGTAAAGGGATTTGGGGCCAAATTTATGATGTGCAGTTGCTTTTGTTTATGCCCTACAGAATTATCTGAGTTGCTGGAAATTGATAATGGGAACTCATAGAGCCCACTAAATTCATGGCCTGGCTTTCAAGTCATTCTGAAAGTAATGTCCCATGGTACACTATTGCAAACATCAGTTGTTATATAAGAATTGATTTCACATAGTTACTTGGAGTTCTTTTAGCAGTGTATTACCTTCAAATTGAAAAAGAAAACCACATAAAATTCCTTAATAACATAACATGAAGTTGATTGAAACACACTGCTAATATTATCAGGTATCCAAAAGATTTACTGAAATATCATATTGTTGGTATTCACACAGCCATTTTTGTTGCACAAGGCTTATAAAATACTTACAAACACATTACAGTATGCAAAACATAATGCTCTTTCTGTAACTCTGCTTTTTATAGACTTTTATGGCTGAACAATTGATATTTACCTATTGGGATTGGCTTAGAAGACCCTAAAGCAGTATAGCAGAAGATAAACTATGACTATTTGCGTATAATATGAGAACAGCAAAATAGCTAAAGGCCTCTTTAAATATTCCTGGTATTAAGCCAGCATGACTAAAAGTTCAACATTTTACTTTCATACTAAACAGTCCAGATTCTTTTCTGAGCTTCTTTGTCATATTCTGGTATAAATTTTCAATGTTGAACGCGATGATGATGTGTATTCATAATGTACCAATAAAGATTTGAATTAAAAAAAAAAAAAGGACCAAGGAAGTCCTTTTCAGGAATTGTATATGTCTTCTGTTGATATCAGACATATTAAACCTATTTTTTTCTTTATATATGAGACTGCCATTACAGTATACTTATTATTTACTATAAAGCATTACAGTGATTTAATGTTACTGTGTTCACAAGTACTACTTGGCATCCAGTGACACAAGATGGTCTGACACAGGTCCAGTATCCAAAACCATTTGAAATTGTGATTGAAAAGTGAGGAAAAAAAACCAAACAAACACTCGGTTCTCCCTGTGCAAAACTAAGGCAAAAGTTGTAGTCTAATCCATTTGAAATATCAAAGTCTTTCTCAGAGAGTAAGCTTGCAGGTCTACAAAAATTAATTAACAGCCATTTGATTACCTATGAGAAGGCAGCATATCAAACTTCAGGTAGCTAGATACAGGTTAAAGGACAATTCTTTTAATGGTAAAGAATCAATAATGCAGGCACAAAAAATAAAATTAATTTAAGGCCAAAAATAAACAAAAAGAAACTATAAATAAAGAAATGAGAAATCAGCAAATCCCACGCTAGTTTGGGAGACACCTGTAGGAAGAAAATGCTATATTACATGACTATATAGAAGAAGTGAATTTGTATAAATAGACGAGGTGGGAAGGGCTGTATGGAAGGTGTAGTACCTTGAGAAAGGTGCGGGGCTGGAGTTTTTCTTCCTTTTTAATTTTAGTAATAAGGAACAGTCTTGCCATAAGAGAATAAAGGACTTACTGCGTAGCAGTACTGAAAACAAATTTTTGAGGGCAAGATCGACTGTGTAGAAGAGGATCTCACATGGAATTATAGACTTTTTACTTGTTGGCCCTGGGAATTCATTGAATGTATCTGAGCAGTGGAGATACAATTGCAGGCTTCTGCCTCTCTGCAAACTAGCGTAGAGACTATCAATTACTAAAGGTTCTGTTCTCTCCCTTAGCAGAAGAAAGTCTTGATGGGACGATTCCTACTGTGGGTGGTAAGTGGGAGGAGAAAGAAATGCAAGGCTTTCTGAGAAGTCAATACTCACAAAGGTCATGCAGCTTGTGCTTTTCTGCACATAAAAAGGAATAATTAGGCCTAGTGGGTGTTACATCATAACATGCACTTTATGACTGTGGTTACACAATGCCAGGCAACTGGTGAATGTGGTTTTATTGTTCTAACTGTTCATTTTAGGTTGGAGCAAACTAAGCCTAGGGATAATGGCTCCTCTGATGCAGCTGGGGCATTTATATGTGGGGATTTTCCACATTAACTTTCAGAATTACATAAAACAAAAGATCTTTATGTAATGTCTTCACTTTTGAAGAACAGGGAGCTGTGGATATATTGACAAGGAGCAGCTTCTTCTAAATGAATGAGGCAGCAAAAGTGAATGAGGTATTTAACCTACAATATTAACCTTGTTTTTACTACCTGGAGTGATTTTTTCTGGGTCAATGATATGCATTCATACTACAAAAACACTACATTAGGAAGGCAAACTGGGGCTGCACAGTGAGGGTGTCATGGGCTTTGAATGATTATTTCTCTGGCATTCATGAGTGCATGGCCCAAACAATGACTGTTCTGGATTTTTTATACACATTTTTTAATAGAGAAAACTATCAAACTTGTGAAAGTGGATTCACACAGAATAAAGTAAAGCAATTATTAAAAATATGAATGCACATTTCCTGACTTCAAAATCACTACATATTAGTGTAGGAACATAGGTCTAGACACACAACATACATATTAGGTAGAAACATTTCAAAATGCTGCATATGTACAGTGAGGTGTGTGTATCTGTGTATAAATATACACATGGTGCCATGATATTGAGGAGGACAACTCAAATAGCAAAAATTGAATTATACTGTGCTGAAGTGGTGAAAACTAGACTACTTTTTCTCCTTCAAAAATTTTTGATTTCTCCCTGAGATAGATCTTCATTTTTTCAAAACTACAATAAAACTTTTAAACAAAAAGGCTAAAAGAGGAAAAAAAAAAAACCCAAAAAACAAAGGGACCACAAACTAGGGAGCATTCCCTTACAATCATTAGCATCTTACTGGAAGGAGTCCCATTGACATATTACTATTAATGAGAGTCTGCAAAGTTAGCTGCCGTCTTACTCATTATTTTCACCTTTGCCTGCTAGGATGAACCAATAATCAGGAAAAGTTGCATGCCCAAAAGCCAAACAGTTTCAAGACCATATCTGCAGTCTAATAACATTATCATCACAGTGAATACATATTATTATCCTTCTGATAAAAATTAGCCTCCAGAGCTTCCAGAAAGTGTATATATATATATATATATATATATATATATATATATATATATATATATATATATATAGTAACAGAGATGGGAAGAGCTTCAGACCAACCAGATCTCAAAATCTATACTCTTCCAGTGACAGAGTGCTCTGTTGCTTTATGACTGACCATTCAATCTACCATAAGAGAAAATATCAGTGGATACAAATGCCCCTTTTGTGAGAATCATGTTGGTGTAAGTTGAACAGCATTTATGTCTTTTTAAACATTTTATTTCTCTCAAAATAACATCATGTCCTTAAATGTTTTCAATTCCTCCTTCTTTCCTTCCTTCCTTCCTTCCTTCCTTCCTTCCTTCCTTCCATCAAGAAAAGATGATGCAGTGACAATTATGTGTTTGTTACATATTTATTAACATTTTATGATTTTCTAGTATCACTAATCAAATCTAGTGATAACCACTGCTTTCAAACATTAAGTGATAGTAAAACACATAAAATTTACTGGTGATTTGGTTCAGTTTGCAAGTTCCTCCCTTCAATGAAGAGATCTTGACTCCACATATTTGTGGGTATGTTGTTGGCTAAGAGTGACACGATACAGCAGGAGCATATATGGATTGTCATTTACTTCTAAATGTGTCCATTTTACAATGCTGTTTTTCATAGGCAGATGCTCTTCTATCAAAGGATACATTTGATGCTTTTCAAATTTCATCACCCTAAAGAAATCGCCATTCAATCAACATGTCTTTCCAAGGTTGGAACGATGTTTTGTAGAGTGTCATATTAAATGTGTGATAAATAAGCAGAAATGTGTGTTATGTGTCTAAAAGACTTTTTATGAAGAGCCTATTTTGGCTGCTAGTAGATTTCCATGAATTACTTTCAAGCAGGATTTCTACCTTCTGGTTAACATTTACATATTTATTTTCTCATACCACAGAGAATGGACATACCTTGAGGATTTCTATATTTTCTTTAAATTCTATGTTAAATATTTCATACATTATGGAAGTATGATAGACTGATAGCCTCCTTGTGGTAGCTGTTCATTCATTTTTCTGGACACATACATGAAATTTATCTTTCAGTCAACTTTTATTTTTTGCGTACCAAGAGACAATGTGTACATCTGACCTTTCTAGCCAATGACTTTTTTGCAAGTATATGATATTCTCTGCTTTTTCCTCTTCATGGTGTTTGGGGTGTATAGGACTCCCACAGTGATATTTGATCTCTGCTATAAAATAAAAAAAGAAATGTACAGTGAAAGTTATGCAGTGTAATGAGCAGATTTAACAGTGAGTGCCAATGATTTTTGCATCCAGGTAATTAAGTGCATACTCCCTTCCTGAACTAAATCAGGAGTGAGTTGTATCACAAATAGAATGTTAAGTAACTCCCAATGCTAGATTAGGAAAAGAATCACAATTCACATTTCCCTTTCTTGACTTATTTCTTCTCTTCAGGAAACTAAAGACATCAATGTGAAGAAATTGAGAAAATTTTCACAAGCCAACACCAATTTACCAGTTTTGTCAATAAATCTATGAAAAACACTGCAAGCTCCCATCCTTAATCAAATTCCCAAGTGACTATATTCCCAGAAAATATTTGACTCTATATGAAAAACTCTTTTCACTCGAACTTCTCATGCAAGTTACTCCTAGATTTCTGACCACAGAAACTATAAGATATGAAACATGTTTTGTAATTGTGATTACTTTTCAGTGACTTAAATTCTTACATAGCTTAAATTTGAGAGTAATTTGTCATGTACCAATAAACAGCTCATATACCTCAAACTAACAGTAGCTTGGAGGAGACTCAATCAGGAACAGCTGCACTGACCTCAAAAAAAGGAAGACTGTTATTATACAGCCAACTAAATTTTGAGTTTGCTCATTTTCTTAGCATTAGTAAAGCATGTAGTACTGAGAATTTCTCAAACTGATATTTAGCCTTGTTAAAATTTTGTATTAAAACATTTCACTCTGCCGTTATTGACTGGACACTGTAGAATATTTAATAACACTCTTGAGCTCTACACAAAGGATGCTAATGACAACCACATCCCCTAAACCACAATGAAAAAAATCCCCCAACATCACCATAGATCCTCTCACATTTGAAAACTACCAACCTAGAGAAGCATTACATGCAGTGCAGCAAGATAATGTGATGTTTTTAAAATTACTTCATTTTACTTTCCTCATTTGTAACATCATTATGGATGATAAAAGTGAAAACTTAACTTTGAAGATTTAAAAATTTTGTTTAAATACTTGTATATTTTATCTTACTGATATCTTGATAGCTCTTACTAATATAACAGTATACACTGTTTAAAAATGCAACAATCAAAGAAGACATTGTTCTCAAAATATGCAAAGGAAATTAAAATTACTCAAATGTTGATATTATATTCTTCACATTGGTCATCAGGATTTGGGAAAAGACACATGTTTGATGTATAATTAAATATTATTTGAAAAGAAAGTCATACAACATATCCAAACACTCTAATACAGTATTTATCATGATACAATAACCTACAATTTTATTTCTAGTTTCATCTTCCATTGGTTATCACAAAACTAGGCTAAAGATTAATATGACTTTTGTTGTATCAAAGACTTAATACCCTCTCTTCAAAATGTGAAACTCTATGACTACGAAGAACAAGTGAAATGAAATCTTTTCCATTTACCGGAATAAGACTTTTCCACAGTGGTACCTCAGAAAGAGAATTTAATATATCTCTCCTTGTATAGTTAATTCAATGTGATTAAAGATGCATCGATGTGGACATGAAGAATTTTTTAACTCCAATATTGCCTCGTGATTTTGTTGAGGCCTTAGAACATAGTTATCGAAATCATTGAATCTGTAGGGACATGTCTGACCAAGTTGAGTTTCTACTGCTTATTACAGAGAAACTTAAAAACTTTTGTGCATTTTAGTTTTCTGCAAAAGGATAAATAGTTTTCACAACAAGAAACCAAAAATACCATCAAGCCCCCAGCATACCAGAAATTGTGACAAATACTTGCTTTTACATTGATCCCTTCAATCTTTTTGGAAGTAGGAAAAAAGTTCTCAATATAATGTTCTGTGTTGAGAGTAAGTGTTGCAGAAAGGAAAGTTCTCAGTTTTTAAAACTTTAAAATTTAATTGATTTTACTCGTACATTTTATGTACACAACTGACATAAAAATTTGTATCAATATATGATACGACTTGTCAATTTTCCCATTCTCCTGCCCACTCTACAACCCTCCTGTATATACATAAATTTTATTTCCTTTTTTATTTCACAGTCACATTTTCCCCCTACATTGTATACCCTTATGACCTATACTATTTCAATATTTTCTGTTTCACAGTATCTATTGTACATTCTGGAACTCATGCATATCTTCAGTTTCTCATATCAGAGAAAAAATACAGTATTTACAAATCTGTGACCTATTTATTTCACTTATGGATGTGTCTTTAAGGTAAGTCCATTAGTGTATAAACCTTTAGTCTTTCTCTCCCTGCTTTTTTCTTTCTCTACCTTTTTTTCTGTTTCGCTTTGTGGTTGAATAATATTTTGGATTACGTTCTTATTCATCACATGGAAATAAGAAGACATAGTGCACTCTCAAGTTTAGATTTTCAGTAAGAAATCTGATTATATAAGTCATACCGTTGTTGGGTTGAGTTTTTATCATAATTAAAAAGAACTAGAGAATCTGTTTCCTTTTTATCTGTGCATATTCACTGTCAGCTTGACTCTAACCTCTACAAGCTGGTATCCTTTCAATTTTATTTAGTAATTATTTCAATTTTAAAGATTTTGAGGATGTATTATGGTAATACTGTCTCATATAGTCTGTCATGACCAAATTGGGGTAGCTGACATTTCCATCTCCTTAAGCTCTTAAAAATTTTTATTAACATACAATGCCACACATTTATTAGGTTTAATATGATGTTAAAATAAAGCATATTGTATAAACTTACAAAATCAGAAAAATTAATGTTCCTATGTCCCTAACATTGGGTTTGGGATCTCTGAGGTCCTCTTTGTTGATTATTCATAAAACATATAACAATTTACTGTGAACAATAGTCTCTCCCTATACTACAGAATACTTTAATCTATGTTATATATGGCTATACGTTAGATAGAACTACGCTTGGTTATCCAAAATCACTTTCCTTCCAGTCTCGAGAGGTGGGTCTATAAATCTACATCCATTGAAGTTAATCCTTGCTCAGTATGGGCCTGTGAGGAGTTAAAACTTCATTTTTTCTTGTACTCTGCTCGATCTATGATTCTCCCTCATTCCATGCCTACCCTTCCTCATTTAATTGAATCAAAAAGTTATTTTTTTCCTATAAAATTGTGTTTGATACTAAAAATTTAGTGTACTCAAAATTGTCTCTACTTCATTTTCCTCTGTCTTTGTTTTGTGGAAATGTTTGTAATCACTTTCACAAAATTTTATGTCAAGATATACTTCTAGAAAATCCAATATAAAATAAGTAGTAATTTTCTACTGAATGTGACTGAAAATTCTCTCTATTGTTGAAACGTAAAGTCTTTGTAACTCAATATGATGGTTTCAATCCTTGCCCATAACTGTATGGTCAAGATTGAAAGAAGACGAAATATTTGTCAGAGAGGAGAAGTACTTACACTTATCTCATATAAAAACTAAAGCAAATATCATAAATCATCCCATTTCTCCTCTGCTTCCTGTCTTCTTAGAGCAGCTGAATGACACAAAGCCTGATAGAAATTGTCTTCAGATAACATGTTTTGATATTTATCAGAATTCTGAGCTAAGTGCACTAAAACAAGAATGAATTACATGTTTTAGTTAGTGTCCAGTCAGCTTAAGCCAAAACTATGTGGACAGTATTTTTCCAACTTTTCCTGACTTGTATAAATCTTATCTCTAGGATGGGTAGGGCTATGAGAAAAAATGAGCATTGACTTGTGTCTTATACTGGTACAAATTCTCATTGTTGAATGCAATCATGATGTATGTGTAATGTACCAACAAAGACTTCAATTAAAAAAGATTCTATCTCTGCTTTGTTTGCAAGTCACCTGGTTTCAGGGGTTTCTTGTACAGTATAAGGTGAAAAAATCTTCCCTTTTATCTGAGTTACTTAGATTTATTTTGGTATCCTACTGTGCTTACAAAACTATAAAATAAATAGAAGGAAAGTATGTTAATGTGACCATAGTAGAGCAAGGGTACAAAAGCCACATTCTATGTTTTTAACTAATGTAGCCAAGTTATACTATTTGTGTCTCCTTTCAAATAAGAACTACTGGTCAACCTCCATATACTTTTTTTTTTTTTTTTGCATAATTCTACAGTTAAAAAACTTCAAGCATGGGTATTATATGTTTAGAAATGGCTATATTTAACTTTGGATAATTTCATCTCTTTCTCTTTCTTCATTTTAACAATAATAGTTTTTGGTACCAGCTGATAACAACAGAACTAATGCCAGTGATATTCTTCTCACAGTTTCACTAACAAATATTAGCCTCCCACATTTTTCAATCAACATAAAACACTCAAGTGGCCTCACCGCCTGTCATTCCATAAACATAACTAGTTCTTGGCTTAGGAATCAAGAAAACATATTTACTGGAATGAAAGTTGTTTGTGCATAGAGCTACTGATTTACTGTGGGAAGTAGACATCCATCCAAGTTCTATCTCAGAAAGAGTAGGAGAAAGGAATATAAATCCCAAAGAGTCAGCAAGAAGTACTTGAAAGTCCAGAAAACTGACAAGAGAGTAAGGAGATGGGCTGAATAATAAATTTTAACCTAGCACAAATTTGAGTATCTGTGAGTCATTTTCTTTTGCTTCCTTTAATTTTATTTCCAAAAGAATGAATGGGTGTACGTGGGAAGTAAGGCACTGACATTGAGAATAACTTGTAAGTCCCTCTGGCTACTATGGAAATATTGATTTTTGCAGCTCAAGTTGAGGTAAAAAAGTAAACCCATAAATGAATCATCTTATAAGATTATGGTGGATTCTGAAGAGTATGTTCTTTAGCGTTCTTCTGCACTGATGGTTATTTTGATATTCATCGTATTTCACTGTAAGGTACCTTACAAAATCCAAGTGCTTCAGTAAAGAGAGGGCGAACAACACAACATTGCTTTAAAAGCACTTTAGACTTGCTAATTTAATAAAACCTGTTGAGAATACAGCAATTAAATAGGATGCACTCATAAATGAAGTAAACATGACACAGACGAATAAATACCATTTTGCTTCGCTAATCTGAGAAACTAAATGTGTAAATGAAGTCCAGAATGTATGACAGGTATTGCAAAATGTGAAGAAAATGTTCAAAGGGAAAAGATAAAGGGAATAAGGGGAAATAAAGAATAGAATGAAAAAACTAATAGTAAAAACAAAAACATAGATACAAAACGTTTTTATATACAGGGTTGGGGTCAGTAGAGTGGGCAGAGAAAAGGCAAAAATGAGAATAAAGGAATATTAAGTACAAGTATAAAGTTTTCATGTTGAATGTGATCATAATATATGTAAAATGTACCAATAAACTCAATTACATTACAAAATTTAAAAAATAAATATAATCAAACACACAGTTGATGAAAATGGAATTTTAAACTACAAAGTAAACCTTTATTTAGATAAAGCCTGACAATTAACAGATAGGTCTGGTTTTTCTAATTCACTTGGTATTAATATTTATCGTTGAAGCTGAGCATAGTGGCTCCTGCCTGTAATCCCGGTACTTTGAAGGCTAAGGTTTTCAGACAAATCTATTACATATGGGATATATAAAATGGCACTCAGTAAATAAGTAACTTTTCATATATCTTGTTATACATGCTATTTGATTTTAAAATAAATTTTATAAGGAACTATTAAAGATTAATAAAGTATTTCATTTTGGAATCATTTGTGAAATTTTTAAATTAATAGCATCATTTTTATTGGACTGTCCAATAAAATACTTCTCATTTACTCAAAACCTAAGACATCCAATTTCTGGGTTATCTTTTTTAAAAAAATTATATCATAATTGTGCAATATAATAAAACACAATTAAAAAAATTACTAATGTACATTTTTGTTTGAGGAAAAAGACTTGTTCACTTTCCTTTATGTTATATAAATCCATTCTATCCAATGGTTATCCAAAAGTTTATACATAAAGTAATACATGCTTAGACCTTTCAAAATGGCAAATCATTTCAGGGCATTATATTTGAAATTTGGTTTTATGAGTTTATTTATTTAATTTTTTATCTTTGTCTCTTTGGGAAGGAGTTTTTCAGACATCAGATCTCGCTTGATTTTAGCTTTGTACGTTAGCTGGTGATAGTGTTTGTACTTCAGGATAAAAAATAAATTTATTTTCAACCTTATTACCATTTGAATATTAGGTTATCAATTAAAAACATTTTACTATGTTCTGAAGCAAATAAATTATGTTTACTATAAATGTAAAGTTCTTGTTGGATAAATATTTAATGATCAATACTCATATTTTATATTATTGTTTAAAATAAGGATTATTGTAATAGAGCCAGCATGTGGAACATTTTCACATTAAGAAAATTTAGCAGAAAAGTCACTGGTTAATCATTTACATTGTAGGCTAAATCTGCTTTATATGTACAAAGACTAATGTGAAAGAAATATCTCTGTAGATTACTTTATTAGTTATATTTATTTTGACAGGGTAAATGTGTAAATTGATAGAGAAGATGATAAAACCTGGTATTACATGAAGAAAAAAAAACAATGAAATCTGTTGTGCTATAAGTTTCAGTTTATGCATAAAATATTTAAAATGTCTGGTAAAACAATGGTTATAAGATTATTTTCTGTTTGCAAACAATATTCTGGGAAGATTGAGTTGTAGACTTAAGATATTTAAATTACCCTGAGGCTTCCAAGAACTGTATAAATATCAGGCATGGAACACTTGTCTTATAGTACAGTAGACACTAGATTAGCAGGTGTGGACCTACTTAGGTCTTTCTGGATTTTTTTTCTGTGAATTTTTTTCTATGAATTTTCATATCTTGAAAACGAACATTTTGTACAACTCCTAAACTTTCCAGCATCAGAATTCATTTTAGATAAAGGTAATTTAAACTATTTTAATGAATCCAAATAGGTACTCAGAAATGGACATTCAACTATAACTTTATAGTGGCACAGGTGTAACTCATTATTTAATTTAATATCAAAGAAAAATTACCTTTATTTTGTAGACATAATTATTTTCACTTTTGCTTTTTACTTTCCATTTTGACAGAATTAGATATGTAATAATCTACTTAATTTGCAGTTAAATCCATCTGAAGCTAACTATATTATAACCACATTCTGTATTTGCTTCCTTATTTTAATATAAGCAGTATATTGAGGCAGAAATTTTCCATATAACTCAGTAGGTGGATAAGATAGAATGTAATGTGCTTATACTTTGTGATATAACATACATTCTTGAAGACTGGAAGTCTCCAGTTTTCTAAATTCCATCTTATGAACTTGTCCACTGAGAGCACACTTTTTCTCAAAGCTAAAAACAGAAATAATAAACTATTCATTGATTGAGAATGGAAAGTTATAACTTATTTAGTTCTGGTTCAGGGTAGCTCTTCAAAGTCTATAGACCTGATTCTACCTCAAATAACTATGTAATAGAATAATATGTTTGCATATTTTCATTCACTTATTCTGTGGGATTTTAGAGAAGGCATTTTTCCTAACAAGGATTAACACACTTCATCGGGTATAAGGTGCTACCACAATTTAAAATATTATTTAAAAAAATAAACCCCTATATACTAATGTCTGCAGAGTGGGACTTCTTGTTCCTTTCAGAGGAAAAGGTTTTATTTTAGTCATTCATCTATCATTGTATGACTACAGAAAAATATGATCATTCAAGTCAAGGAATTCATTGTTTGGTGACATAGCTGATTTTATAATAGACTATCATTGAGATAAATGAAGAGTTGGTATCTAGTACAATGGATGTTTGTTCAGAGCAAAGAAATATCTCTTTTTACTAGGCTGCTATCTGAACCATCATGGAGATTTCTGCTTTAAATTGATTGAACTACAAATGAGCTCTCAGCTGGGCCTTCAGAACTGCATATTATTAGACATAAGCCTCAGAAATAATTGCTTTCAGAGAGAGAAGAATTTAGTTTGTCAGCAGTTTAAGTCCATATTTTTATGACTATCTATTTACTTTGTTTTAGAATCAAGATACAATTATTACTTCCACCATCACTGAATGTCACTTGACATGTCTGGCTGGGGATAAGAAATAACTACCAGAAAGTTTATAAAAAAAGAAGCATAAATCTCTGAGCTTATTGATCTACTCACTGTTCATAAATAAATAAGACAAGGACTTGTAAAATTATGTTCAGTGAATAGATGTGTGAGGAGGCAAAAATAAAAACATGTTTAGACATTCAAAGTCCATAGTCTACAGGGAAAGAGCAACATAGAAATATTTGACAAGTGCGATTTTACATACTGAGAAGATAAATCATTGACCAGACTGAAGAGGCCTTGCTTAACATCCTGTGGCTGCAATATTGGGAATTATCCTAAGAAGAGTTTGAACATCAGTGTCAAAAGTGCATTTCAAAGCTTTGCCCCAACATTGTTGTTCTCCTTACTGTTTACAGATTATGTCATGGTCTCTAGCCTCCTAACAACTAACATGCATCAAGTTACAAGAAGAAAGTAAGAAAATGATCCATTCAAAACTCTCAAAATATGAATTACAAGGAATTCACTTATTTAGACTATGTGATCTGGGTGATAAGTTGGAAAACAAAGTCACTTGGAAAACCCCCTTTTTCGGGGAATGAAACCCAACTTTGAAACCAAAGTGTAGCAAAGGTGAAAGGGACAAACAAGATATGAAGATCTGGAGTAAAAAGTTGCTACTCATGAGAACAAATTGCTCTCTTCCAATGGAGTCACTCTGCTAACGATGGAGATTGTCAATTTCCTGAAAGTCAAGGGTTCACACATCAGGAAAACGCTGATTTTACATGCATTCTCTTTAATATGTTATATATTCTCAAATCTCCACCATTTGTTCATTTTAAAAAGTCATCCTTGTATAATTTTGACAAAATACAAAAAAATACAAGTTTATATTATTTTAGTAATCAAAGGAAGTCTCTAATCTTTAAAATATCAGGATTATTATTAAATAGTTGCAGTTTTGTGGCTTGATGAGATTTTTGTTTCTTTGCAATCTATGGAAACAGAGGATATGTTTAAGACTTGGAAAAAGAGTAAATTTTTATCTATGACATACAGCTCCTTCCAATTTACTGCTAATATATAATGTTTCTTATTGTTTATATGCAATTATTGATTGGATAACTATTGGTCATTCCTTCCTCTATGAAATGTACTACTCCTAAGTATTATATATTTTCCTCCCCTTTTGGTACTGAGGATTGAATCCTGTGTTTTATTTTTTGATATTCACATGCTTAAACTTAAATTCTTACATATATATATGTAAGTGTTTTTAAATGTTTGTGTTTTAAAAATACAGTTGGATACGGAAATGTGCTCATAATCCAAAACACTTGTATATCAAATGAATTTTTTCATAAGAAATAATGGAAATGTAGGCAATTTGTTCCACGACTCCAAAATATTCAGATAAAACAATCACAGTGCTGTGATGTAGTGCAAAATACTGAAGAAAATATAAAATATAAAGAAAAATAAACAAATTAACCCATGCTTACCTTTGCAAAACTTCGTGGCTGATGTAAGAGAGACAAGAGTAGAAAGATACTAGGTAAGATAGTTTCACCCTCACTCACAGAATCACCGCTCTCTATTGGCTTTTTCTTTCTCTGCAGCTTTAACAAGGAAGCTGTCCAGTGGCAGTTGTTTTGTCCGGTTTTAGGATTTTGCAGAACTCTGGCATTACATTGGCATTAGATTCATCACTTGTACTGAGAGACAGAGACAGAAGGAGATAGAAACAGTGAGAGACAAAGATGAACAATTGGCTCAGTTGTGATCATATGACAATCACTGTCACACACTACACGTACTACCCTACTGTAAGACCTCATTCCTCTATCAAGTTAACATTAGATACGTGTAATCATCTTGTGGTGCACTTGCAGAACAAGTTACAGTTCAAAGTATATGGATACAGATATATATGTAAATAATTTTTAGATGTACTTAAATACTAGTGATTATAACTAAGAAGCTATGCAAATGGTGCCATTTTAAATTTATTTTTTACTTATTTATTTGTTTATAGAGACCGAGCCTTGCTATCTTGCTGAAGATTACCTCCAAAATGCAGTCCCCTTGCATCAGTGTACCAAGTTGCCAGGATTATAGGTGTACACCACCATAACCAGATCAAATATAACAACATTTTTCACATAAGTACACATTTGAAAGTCTCCCTGTAAGGTTTTGATTTCAGAATCTCATAGATACCTAAATTTAATATGTGCAGATAAAATTATATGCAATATATCTAATGGATTTTGTTCCTTAAATCAGAAAAAATAAGATAAGCAGTTTCTTGAGACAGTTGTGGAAGCAACCTTGAACAAATTTTCATGAATTAAACCTCAGGAAGCAGAGAAAAGCATAAAACTAAAAGCAGGTCAAACACACTTGACACATTTTTTAGAAAAGTGGGTGGCATAAAAAAGAGATATTGTGCAGTGAGGCAACCAGATAATGCCGACCTCAGCAAAACGGGGAAGAATGATGATGTATAAGATCAATAAAAGAAGATAAAAAAAAGAAATAAAAGGATTACAATTCACATATGGAAATATGTGGGAATTTTTAGGATTAAAAGATTTAAAAATTAAAAGTCTGCATCACAATACAAAAATGTCACAAGGAATAGTCAATAAAATTACCACATTATTAAGGTAAGTATGTCTTCTTATATAAGAAGTACAGTAGAATTGCCCTTACACATTTTGCAATAGTGAATACTCGTACTCCAATTTAATAGATCAGTATTTATTAGCTTAAAACTATTCAAAATAATACAAAATATATATTTGAAGTACAAATTAGTCTCTTTTAGTTCATGATTAAATGAATGAGACAAAAATTAGTAAGAATGTATCAAATCTGAGGAGACAATTCTTTATACTCTTCTAGCTAATGCATTTTACTTTTAAATTTTAAACTAATGAATTTTGAAACTATCTCCTGTGTCATGGTTTATAAATTCATATTTTCCAAGAACCTCACATGCTGATAAGTAGGGTCTTAGAAAGGTGTTTGGATTGTGGAGTTAGGAGGAAGAGGCATTGCATGCGTGACTTGGGAATTTATATTTCCTGTCCTAGCTCTTTCCTCACTACTCTCTGCCAACAGCTTCTCTGCTATGTCCCCTGCCAAGCTCTTCTTCCTTAGAACCAGTCAAACACGGACTATAAACATGAGCTAAAATGAATCTCTCCCCCTTTACTTTTCAGATGTCAGTTATCGTGTCTCGTGATGAAGAAAGTCACTAGGACATATTTGAGGATTAGAGAACTTGGGTCTGTTTGGTGGTATACTGGACTGTGTAGGTTAGTAGCCTTTGGAACTGCTCACAGTAGAAATTCTGAAATGTTCAGAGATTCTGGCTGGAGGAAAAGCTTAAGAGTGCCGTAAACAGAGCTTAATGGAAGATTATAGTAGAACTGTGAAAATCAAAATACTGAGAGAAAGGCAGCCAGTAAACACTCAGGAGATTTCTTTGGTGGATAAGTATTTCATCAGCAGTTGAATGTGAGACCCTGTGTTTTATGCTCTGGCAGAAAATTTGTTTACATTTTTTTTTTTTAATGTTTGGAAACTTTGGATGACACAGATATTAAGAGCAGTGAACTAATTAATCTAGGGGAGGAAATTTGAAGGCAGCTATACTTTCTGTTGTGGGTTGGGTACTGGTAAGTTCTTCTAAGTAGTTTAACAATGACAGTCAAGAACCAAGTGCACAATTGTTTTTTTTTTACAAATTCGATTTTCATCAAAAGTAAAGCTCCTGTTAACTGAGGCTTTTGTGAAGTTTTGGTTAAGAAGAACTTGCTTGTTGAAAGATTAGCATTATAAAGAAGACAAATACTTTACATCTAGAAAATAGAAATAGGTTTTGAAAGCATCTCAGAAAATGGAAGACCTCAACTTTTACAAACTTGAGGGTGCAAAAGTGAAAATTTTTCCTAGCTGGCTTCCTGGGATTGGGTCCATGCTGTTCAGTACTCTGGTACTCAGAGTTACCTGTGGTCATGTTGCAAAAAGGAGGGACAGTTGCTGAAGCCAGCCGCAGAACTTGGCATTGTCCATGTAGTGTTAATGTTACCAGCATGACGAATTCAAGAGTTGTGTGGTCACAGAAAGTGTCACTAAGATTTCAGACTATGAAAAACAAAATGCCCAGCAGGACAGACAGAATACCCTGGAGTACAGAGCAGGAAGCTGGGAGGGTGTAGCTGAAAGCTAAGTGGAGACTCCAGGAAGTTGGGGAAATTAGCAACATAGATCATCTAAAGAATTCTGAGCCAAACTACCCAAGAGGGAAACTGCAAGATCTGCAAACAAGGGCAGGACCGTAGCATTGTGCCCTACTGCCCCATTTGGAGATCACAACTTACCATCACATCCTGACAAGCTGCTGGACATGGAGCTCTGGGATTTAATGTTTGCTTTTTGGGGTCTCAGTCTTCAATTAGTTCCATTCCTTTCTAATAGTCTGATCCTCCTTTTTTGAAATGAGAATGTTTATCCTGCCTGTGTATGTTAGTGATGTTTCACATTTTTGTGAATTTTACAGAAGCTTGTAGCTAAGAGTTGGCCTGAGTCTCAGAAAAAACTTGAGACTTGATATTTTCAGCAAGGTTTGAAACTGTCATAACTTTGGCAACTTTTAGATATGGACTAAATGTTTCTGCATAAACAAAGTATAATACATTTTATATCTTTATATCCTCCGAGAGGATCAAGCGTGGTCCAGTGACTGGGTTATGGAGTGTTGTAGCTGGTTTATCTTGGGAGGTAGAGGCTGGTTGGATAAGCCAGGCCACTGGAGCTTCTCAGTTGTTAATTTCTGCTTCCCAAAAGTCTTGTGTCCCTGTAATATGCCATCTTGCTTTGGAGCCAGTCACACATGGACTGTAGTCATGAGTCAAAATAAACCTTCTCTTTAACTGTGTGGATACTGGGGATCATGTCTTCTTGATAGCCCTGTAAACATAGGCTACATCTTTTACAACGCTCAGTCAGTATTCATGAGAATGGTGCCCTATATTCAGCACTAAATAAAAATTTTTAAAAAAATCAATAAATTCAATTTATATCTGTAAATAAGTTATTATAATTCAATAAAACTAAAAATTAGTCACGGTCATTAGTCATTAGTTATGTCACTGGATGCACCACATTTATTTCAAAAGGGAAATTTGGGCTGGGGATTTAGCTCAGTGATTCTGGCACCTGCCTTGCAAGCACAAGGTCAAGAGTTCAATCCCCTGTACAAAAAAAGAAAGAAAAGAAATTATTCCTATGATTTCTGAGGTATTTTATAAAAAGAAACTTCCCAGAAGTCTCTTCTAGGATATAATTCACCTGTCACAAGTGTATAAAGAGAAAATAAGTAAAAGAAATGAACTGTTCTACAGATTAATATGCAAAAAATATAAAATTAAGCATTCCTAAACACAATTTAAACCATCATGAACACAACCAGATACATCTTTTTAGGACTAATTACAGAAACACAATTTGGTTCAATGTAATCTTTTCATGTGCATAATTATTATTTTTATGCACCATAGGCAAATATTAATCCAAGAAAGGAAATTTATAATCTTTTCCAGTAATTACCAGATGCTTGATTAAGTGTAGTTAATGGCAAATTATAATATTTTGTTAAAATTAAAATATGTACTTACATATCCTTAATAAATTGGGAATGACTCATTATATCCTTAGCTATTTAAAAGTACTTCTTGTAAACTTTGGTATTATTTTCCCTAAGAAGTGATTAATACAAATCTTTATCCTACACCAGCATAGATTCTACATTAAAATTTTTAAGAATTTAAAAAATTTAAAGTAGGAGTCAACAGTAGTTCTAATACCTGGAATCTACCAAGTTGGAACACCTGATAGAGACAGATGAAGAACATCTCTTTCCAGACACAGATTTTAAAAAACAATAAATATACACAGCAATTGTATTGTTGTAGTACGCTTAGGTTTATGGTACACTTAGCAGCATATCCGAAGTAGTTCTTCATTGACAACTGTTGAACAGTTATAGTTTGGGGCATGAAGGTGTTGTTTTCTTTTACCATGATGCTTTGCTATAAGCATACGCGTCTTGCTTTTGCAGTACTGTTTAGATTGTACACTTGTTCTATTATGCATGAAATAAGTAGAAGACAATCACTGAATATAAGTTGGCACAAGCACATACTTGATTCTCATACCACTTTCTATATGCACTATATTATTGCTTAAAAAGCTACTCAACTGAAAGAGGTGATCAATAAAGAAATATTCAGATCGTAATTGGTTCACAATCTTCATCTTCCTTCTCTTTGCCAGTTTATCAGAATGGAGTGACTTATACTATATGAAGTAAAATTTTCCTGAATTTACATATTTCTTTCACGAATATTAATGAAAAAGTCTGTGTTTTGAGAACTAAAGTCTAAGTATGGAGCAAAATCAAGAGATGTTAAACAGAGTACATAAGTTTGAAGGGATAGTGTTTAATTTATGTTTTGGGTTTTTCTGAAGGGAGAAATAAGTGAAGAGAACATAGTACCAGTAAAACAAAACAAAATAAAACAATTTACGTTTAACACCGTCAGATAGAAATAAGGAATTTAAATTTTAATGAGTCACTATTAACATACTGATAGTAAGTAGAAAAGCTCTTTCAAAGAACAAAAAAATAAAGAGTAAAATCTAGCAGCACCTTGCAAGTCAAGGTTCATTTTGTCATAAACAGCTTCCTTTAAAAGGAAACAGTGTCAGCACAGACCAGCTAGTAACTTAATGAGTCCTTATTTCAAAGGATTTTTAAAAAACTAACTGATGAAATAACTAGGGATATGAAAAACCACTGGCTTCAATCCCTAGTACATTAAAAATTGAAATAAAACTTGTAAGATGGAAGACCAGTGGAGCAGCATAGCAAGGAAAGTGGTGAAAAAAAGAAAGAAAACACCCTAAGTGTTCCCATACATTTGTGTACACTCACATAGCACTTGTTATGGAATTATTTCTGTTTCTAATTTCTTTCTTCTTCTCTAAAGCACCAAACATGTTATCCCATTCAGTTCCACCAATGAAACTCTTTTGCAAGGAAAGTGTTATATTTATGAAGTGTTTTTCTATTAAAATTGGAATATGAGGGGCTGGGGATTTAGCTCAGTGGTTCCAATGCCTGTCTTGCAAGCACAAAGGCCCGGGTTCGATCTCCCGGTAACCACATACAACAATACTGAGTTTGGAGAATCACACCCAGCAGCAATCAGTACCACATACCACAGTGCTGGGCATGGTGGCTCACACCTGTAATCCCAGCACTTGGGAGGCAGAGGCAGGAGGATTGCTGAGTTTGAGACTGAGCTCAGGAACAGCCTGAACTACAAAGCAAGAATGTGTCTAAAATTAATAATAATAATAATAATAATAATATGCTTAATATGTTAGTATCTTTTGCATTTTCTTCTTCACTAATTTCCTTTTCCCTCTTTTCTCCTTCCTTAAAAATCTAATCATATATACTGTCTCCTTATAACCTACATTTACTGATTTTTGAAAATAAATAAAGCCAGGAAATTTACACACAAAGGTAAAGAATTGTAATAGAAAAAGCTTACTGTATGCTCTTTTTTGTTTGTTTGTTTTTTTGGTACTATACGAGGGATCAAACTCACGATCTCAATTTACCTGGTAGGTGCTGTGCCATTGAGCTAAATCCCCAGCCTTGCTCAAGTTATTTTTTTTAAAGGGAAATATATCCAGATATTTTAAACCCATCTCTCAGTAAAAACATTAATATCTTATTTACTAGGCAAAACAGTTTTATGTCTTTCTGTACATGTAGGAGCTTTTGTATCTTAGTTCCATAGATATTTCTTAGGTGATTGTAGTATTTTTCCTCCTGCTTATGACAAATTTAGTTTATTGTTGTGAACATACAATGGTGTTTGATGACGTTCACCTGTCGCCAATTTTCCCTCAACTACTTCTTATCAGAATAAAGTCTGGTAATACCACAGGCCTATTTAAGACATCATTCCATACATCAGTGCACAGAAACCAAAACCAATGAAAACAAATAACATCAGCAAACCAAACCTGACAAAAGCAAGTTATTTCAAAGCATAATGACATACCATCCTCCTTAGGACTTTTTATTTTGCACCTACTTGTTCAAGAGTATGTTTAACAGTGAATTAATTTCCTAGATAGATTGCATCCTTTGGTAGAATGAGATGTGATGTTTTATCTGCAAGTACAAATGGTTGGGGTTATGCCAGACATATAACCAAAGTGATGAGGATACTGTAAAGAAAAGCCAAGCATGTAAATTACATAGGTCAGTGTCTGATTTATTAAGTACCAGTTTGGGGCTGATCCCCTTTTTAAAAAATAATAAATATGATTCATTAATTGTTGTATCTTTAATATTGTCCTTGGGATATTCCAAAAGCCAAATAAATGTTTAATAAAAATGGTAGCTCTTACTCAGTTTGCACCTGTTTGACTTAATAGATGATGAGGACTCCAGACACCTGGATGATTCCTAGTTGAATTCATTTAACCTGTTTGATTTTCTTTTATGCTGAGTTGAGTTTTGCGACATCTCACACTGTGAAGGAGGCAAAGTTTATGCCAAAGTATACAATGTCAAAACACTGCTGTTCTTTTCAATTCCAATATTACACTAGCTTTTCTGAATTGAATTTAAAACAACCTTCAGAAAAGAAAATATCTGAAGAGCTCTGATACTCTCGAGCCTTCTGCAAATAGCTTTTGTATTTTTCAATACCTGGGGTGAAGCAAAGTGCAAATCTTTTAGAAAATTGTATGCACTTTTGCAACAGCCTAGGAAAACATTTGGGTAGTGCTCACATCATAGATTCTAAAAGTGGATAGGAGAACTAGTCATTCCATTTCACTAGCATAGGCAGGCTTTCAAAACACATAATAGTGGTAAGGTTTGCAAATTCAAACATACATAAGAAACAGATGCAAGTGGTGTAATTAATCAGTGAATTGCTACCTAGGAACTACGACATATCAACATTTTACTCAGCTATTGTCTTTCTGCACAGTTTCTTTCTACTCTACAATCTTAGTATTTGGTGTTTGTGTTTCATTACTTTATGCTGATTAGAATTGTTCCGCAGTAGACAACTGCCTTGATTCTAAGAACTATCCAGGTGAAAGCCATGATGAAAGAGATATATCATTTTACTGGTGATTTGTTAATATTTAAAGTTTTGAGATATGCAATGTGTGTAATCATTCATAAGCATATTTATGAACAAATACATACAGACCTGCCAAGAGCATCTATGGGTGCATGTTGTGATACATGGATAGATGACAGATGGATAGAGGTATAGTAATACTATAGTGACTTGATTTGACAACTTTTCTGACATCCTTTTATACCTTCCAGCTTACACTTTGTTATTAGTATGTGTGCATATTATTGTTTTGAAGCAGAAATATGTTTGAAAAAGGCAAGTATAAGATTCATACTTAGTGACTAATCAAATCCATCTGTTGCTGATACACTGAAATAGTCATCTAAACTAAAGCAATTAAAATAAATCAAAATATCTATTGTACTCCTTATCAAAACATTTGAGCCTCATATAACCCCAATTATTACTTATTTAAATACCTTATAAGAAATGGAACATCCAATACTTTCATTCTTTATTAAAAAAAACCTTTTTTTAAAATTTTCTACCAAATCTACCTATGAATGTGATCTATTTTACTTTCTACTTCTTTCTAGTGCTTGTTACTTGAGGTCTTTAAAGGAAAAAGAAAGGAGAGAAAGAGAAAGAAAACCCCATGTACAACCCCTATGGAGATCAGTTTGGAGATTCCTCAAAAAGCTAAGATTGGCAGTCCCATTTGACCCAGCCATTGCCCTGCTAGGTATATACACACACAAGAATTAAAAGACTCAGATCACAGTGACATATGTGCACCCATATTTATAGCAGCCCAATTTGTGATTGCTACATCTTGGAAACAACCCAAGTGTCCATCAACTGGACGCTGCATAAAAAAGCTGTGGTTCTTCTACAGAATGGAGTATTACTCTGCCATAAAAAATGATAAGTTTGAATCATTTATACCTAAATGGACATACCTTGAGGACATCCTCATAAGTGAAATATATAGGTCACAGATAAATACATATCACATCTTTTCTCTGGTATGAGAAAATAAAGATGTAAATGAGTCCTAGAATTGTATGTTACATATTGTGAAATAGAAAATACTCAAAGTAAAATAGGGTGAAGGGGGGAAAATAATGATATTATAACAAAAAAGAAAGGAAACAAAGTTTATGTATATAGGGGGTTAGTAAGGTGGGTAGGGCTATGGGAAAAATGAGAATTAATTTATGTCTTATACTGGTACAAATCCCCATTATGGAGTGCAATATTGATGCATATATGTAATGTACCAATAAAGCTTAAGAAAAAAAAAGATAGAACCCATATAATACATAATGAAAACACATGATTTTCTTTGCATTCAGTTGTCTTTTCTTCTTTTTCCTTTTTTCTTCCATTCATTCTTCCTGTTCTACCTTCTAGTTTCCTTCTTATCCTTTTCTCTCTTTCCTTCTTCTTCCACCCTTATCCCTTCTCTAGATTTGTAGAAAAGAGTATATAGTCATTCATCGCTGTTAAAGTTGGTTATGTTTGAACTGACTGGTTTCTATCTCAGTGTTTTTTCTTTCTCAGTATCATTTTTCTTCAAGTGTGAATCAGTAAGATAACAGTATGCAGCTCAGAAGGAGCTAAGATTATATGTTAAAGCAGATTGATTTTCAAATATTAACATGGCACAGTGCACACATTATTCAGGAAATTGTCATTAATTTTGCTTCTTTCAAAACCTATGAAAATTTTACCCACATGGGAAAAGGTAAAGAGAAAAAGGATGCATGCTATGAATTCTTATGTATAAAGAGATTCAAAACGAATGGAATTTTAAAAAGATACACAAGGACACAACATAATTGAAAATGCATATAAGAAAATGTAGGCATATTTGATATCTGTGTTTATTTTCAGTTGAAATTGTTTCACTTCTTATTTTTCCCCAGAATGAATACTAGATACTTTTGAAATTTAAGGTTTTTAGTCATACTAGTCCTAAAACTGGGAGATTACTTGATAAATGGAAAGCAAATGTAGGTACGCATGTAAAGGAGACTGGAATGTTAACAGTACTGCTGTAACTTAATAGTAAATAGCAGTGAGCAAGGAGAACACTTGTTTAAGATATTCAAATTCTGATTTCTTTAAGTCTAAAATGGACCTATATTTTAAAGTACATTGTTCAAGACGTATCTCTTTACTCATTTCCTTTTGTCTTTTATTTGTATGACAAACAAGTTACTTTTGTCATAGTTACATACAGGCAACTAGTCTTTACAAACATTTCCAGATAAATAATAATCACGATGATCAGAATTTGCAGTTTTCTAGGTGGCTGTTTGAAATCTATATATTTACTGATTTTCGTAGACATCCATTCAAATAAGTTGCCAGGTTGTCTTCCACTTCTGTTTCTTGGGATCATCTGCTTTTTATTTAATCTTGCATGGAACAGCGTGACATTTCCCAATACACCCTTAACTTTTAAATTTAGTTTATTTCAAAATTACGTACATAGAGACACATGCAGATATGCAAGTTTACTACTTGCATATATGTGCATTTGTATTTATTTATTTGAGATGTAAAAAATTTAGTTGGCCTGTTCCTTATATATTTCTGAGTATTTCAGTTTTGCAACTAAAATACTCAGGCCATTCTCTTAAGTGAAATAAACAGGATACACATGTGTAAATATCAAATTGTTTTTCTGGTATAATAAACTGAAAGTGTAAATGACATGCAGAATGTATGATACATATAGTGAAATAGGAATAAAAGGTCCAGTGAGGAAGAGGAAAAGGTAGTGAGGAGGAAGTAAAAAAGAAACTGGTGATTGAATTTAGGTCAAGTATTATCTCCTTCAAAGTAGTGGATGAAGGCTTCCTACTGTCTCTGTGCTCTCTGGCTCTTTGGGTCTCATGTCCTGTCACTGTGTTTGGCAACATCCCCATATAGCCGAGGCAAAGACGCCACCTAATTGTGTACCACGAACCAAAAGGAAATTTCCTCTGTATAAGCTTGATATCCAGTGATGTTACTATAGAAATGGAAGCTGACTATTGAAAAATAGCCAATAATCAATTGTCACTATTAAAAAAAAATATATATATATATATCAGCTCAACACTGCCCTCTTTTGTTATTTTCATTGTATTTTGACTGCTTATCTTACTATAGTTTTTGTCGGTTAATGTCTTAGATATATTTTCTATTTGAAGATGTTTCTTGAATCAAGTTGGAAATTTACTTTGGAAATAAGGATATTTCCACTTCATATCTTCTTTATAAAAGTTGACTCTGTTTTCCAGACAAAGTTTAAGCTATATAGATTGTTGTAAAAATGCAGAAGAGGGCTCAGAAATCAGGCTGGATGTAAAGCTTCCAGCCACAGTTCCTCAGAAATAGTCTGTAGAGGAAATAACTGCAATAGTAGCCAGTTGTGAATGTTGTACAGTGTTCTGTCTCCATTTTGCTTTGAGGATAGATTTTGTAGATAGAGTTGCTTCCTCTTTTCCTCTCTAAACCAGAGGTTTATTCTATTTTGTTTCACTAGAGGACAGAAAGGAAGCTACAGAAAGTCAAAGATTCATGTGATGAGCATTTCTCCAGCCATAGAGGCTTGCTCAGGTGTGAGAGAACTGAAAATGTCTACCTCAATTGCAAATGATCAATAAAGTATTGACATGATTGTTTAATGCAGAGAAAATCAATAGGATTAACACACTACCTACCATCCACCTACGTATTCTACCACTCATAGTCAAATTTGTCACCATTTTATAAAATATATAAAACAAGGAGGATATTGTTCAATTCCTTCCTTGAGTGTTCATTGGCTTGTTACTTTGCTCCCTTATTAATATCGAAGATTTTTCTATCATACAGACATTTCTAACTTTAGTACATACATATATGCCAGGAAGACTATGTTTGTAATGTGCATAAAGTAAAAAAAAAAAAATAGTAACAAATTGAAAGTATTCTGAATGTCATTTTATCTCAACATTTCCTGAGGATATAGGTAATTCTGTTTCATTTTTAACTGCCTGTACACCAATTAAATATTCATTTCATTGATGCACGCTGATTAGTTACAATTTATTTGTCATTATAAACTACATGATGTGCATATTCTCTTGTCTTACAAACTATGGAAGTTTTCCCATGGTTCTACATGTACAAGTGAAATTGTAGAAATGTGGAAGGTTTACACATGGTTAGCTTCCTAATTAATATTTACTTTCCTTCTTTTTCATGTAATAACATCTCAGTGTTTAATGTGTTGAGTGGTGTGTCCATGTATCAATTTATTTTTCAGCCTATCTGTAGATAAGAATGACCAGAGAAATATGGATACAGTATTTTGGATGGAACTTTTGGAAAATGACTGGCAGGGCAGAGTGTTTAAGATTATGGAGTCAGACTGTCTGAGTTTAGCGTGTGATATCTCTGCAGCACTGGGACCTTGATACATCATTTAATTACTATGTCTTTCAGTTTTTCTTATTAATACAATGTGTACCAATATAGTAAAACATCACATTTTTGAAAATTCAAAATGAAATTAGACACACAGAATATTAATAATAACTCCTAACACATAACAAAGATACCTAAAAGCAGGTAAGTCAAAGATATATTGTTTTAGCCATTTGTCTTCCTTCTTCCTATTATCTTCATTATTTATATGAATCCATGCATCATTTTATTAATTTATCATTGTTATATTGATTGCTAAGTTAAGACACCCTGCTAATTAGTCAAGTGTTATGGTGGATGTCTAGAATAAGTATCTGCTATATACAGTCAACATTTAAATCAGTTGACTTTGAATAAATATTGATTGTATCTTCCCTAAGATGGGAAATGCTTTCCTGACAGTTGAAGGCCATATTTGAAAAGTGAAATCTATTCAAAAAAGAAGAAATGCTGTCTTTGAACTTGACTTACAGCTCTCCCATGTCTCTTGCCTGCTGGCTTATTCTGCAAATGTGGGACCTGCCATTGGCCCACATTAAGTAAACCATTTCCTTAAAATAAATGGAGTTCTGGGGCCAGGATTTAGTTCAGTGGTTCTGGTGCCTGCTGTGCAAGTGTAAGGGCCTGGGTTTGACCCCCAATAACCACATACAACAATGCCTGGTGTGGAGACTCACACCCACCAGTAATCAGAACCACACACTACAGTGCCAGGAGTGGTAGCTCACACCTGTAATCCTAGAAATTGGAAGGCAGAGGAAAGAAGACTGCTGAGAGTTCAAGGTTTGCCTGCACTACATAGTGAGCTCAGGGCCACCCTGAACTACAAAAAAGTGAGACCCTGCTATTTCAGAATTAGCCAGCAACAAATGTTGGTGAGGCTGTGGAGAAAAAGGAACCCTTCTCCACTGTGGGTGTGCATGCAGATTTGTACAACCTCTGTGGATATCAGTGTGGAAATTACAAAAAGCTAGGACTGGAGGTCCATTTTGACCTGGACTAACCCTATAGACTCTTTTACATAATTAAAAATTATTTTTAATCTGCTTTCAATTTTCACTTATTATAGTTTCTATGGCAAATAAAATATTATACTTCAAAAAACTGGACCAGAATGCTCATAAGAATATCTTATAATAATGGCTATTCAGTATTTTATCTACAAAGTCAGTCACATTTAGAAGGCACAGATATATGGGCAAAAAAAGGAATAATGAGACAGTAGGACTTAAAGGATTTTTGAAAATCTAAAATTGACCTCATTTGAAGGTTTTTGAATAGGTTATATCAGAATTCAAAGTGTACCTTCTTCTATATGGTAACTATTTATATTTCTTAAGCTTCATTTAATCATGGATTTTTTTCAGAAAATTCCATGTATAAATGAATAATTCAAATAGTTAATTGGTATCAATGAAAACATAAGAGCTAGATATAATACTTGGTTCTCTAAGAAATTAAGGATTTATTTATTTGTTTTTTCAAATCTTTGTTAGTACATTTTATATATACATCATAGTCACTTTCAGCATTGAGAATTTGTACCAGTATATGTGATATGACTTAATTCTAATTTTTCCCATTCCCCTAATCCCCCCACACCCCCCTGCCCTTATATACATAAGTTTTTGCTTTTGTATTACTATCATATTATTTTCCCCTACACCCCATTTCCTTTTAAATATTTTCTATTCCACAATATCTACTATATATACTAGAACTCATTTACATCTTAATTTACTCACACAGAGAAAAGATACAATATTTACACATCTGTGACTTATTTATTTCACTTATGAGTATGTCTTCCAGGTCCATTCATTTGAGTATGAATGACTCAATCTAATAATTTTTGTGGCAAAGTAGTACTCCATCTGTAAAACAACCACATCTTCTTTATCCAGTCTCCTGTTGATGAAAATTTTGGTTTTTCCAAGATTTAGAAATCACAAACTGAGCTGATATAAACATGGGTGCACATATGTCGCTTTGATATGAATCTTTTAATTATTTTGTGTATATACCTAGTAGAGGAATAGCAGGGTCAAATGGCACCTCTAATCCTAGCTTTTTATGGAATGTCCACACTGATCTCCACAGGGATTGTACAAGTCTACACATCTACCGACAGTGGAGAAATGTTCCTTTTTCTCTGCAGCCTTACCAGCATTTGTTGCTGGCTAATTATGACATAGTAGCCATTTGTGGAATTTGATTTATTTTTAATGTGTACGTCAAAAATTTCAGCTGCTTCAAATTTACTCATTTGCTTGAGTTCGCAAATCCTATATGTCAGTCAAAAATTTTCCTGCAAACGAAGAGAAACCTGAATCCACATTTAAGCATACCTTAATTACTAAAAATATGTTTTAAAAACAAGGGTTGTTAAGAAATTAACACATAATTTAGAGAGCCACTGATTTATGTCATGCTGTCTATTGGGTTTTTTTGTTTGTTTTGTGGAGTTTTTTGATACAGGCTTTGTAGTTGATGCTAACCCTGAATTCACTACGTAGCCTAGGAAATCCTTGAACTCACAGCAGTCTTCCTGCCCCTGCCCGCTTCTGAGTGCTGAGATTTCAGGTGTAAGTCACAATGCCTGACTGTTAACTATTAGTTTTTAAAGTTTGATGTTCAGTTAGAATTTTTCATTTGCATTACGAATGTAGGTTGGAAATAATGGAATATTGTGGAGTTATTTTAAGAGAGTGATCAAACTGATAATTGTGCATATATCATTTCTTTGAAAAATATGAAGTGTTTTATAATCGGATATGTTCCTCTTGTTTCTGTATTTCAAATTGTTTAAAAAAGTTCACTTTCCTAATCACCATGAAAAATCGCTAGATGATCGATGCATAGAGTACATTTACTCACTTATCTAACAAGTATTTTAAACAGCAATTATATGCTTTGTAAAAGGCATGCATTGTGCTGTTTAATCTCTTCTAGGTAATAATTTACACAAAAATTACATAGGTTTAATAACTTTTGGAAACAGCTTGAATGATTGCTATTTTATCCACAGCAAAAGTCCTGATTATCTTACCACAAAGTGAAATCATGAAGTGCATACCAATTCATAAATGATTTGCTGCATCTTTGGGTTATACTTGAGAAATCCACCTTACATGGGTGATATTTCATACCCCTATGGCAAAAGTTCTGCAAAAAGCTTGCATTATGTTGCATTGTGTTAAATTCAAAGGTGAAGAGGGCCATGTATTATAGATGAAGGGCAAATGTTGATAAGCAATTGCTTTGTAAAGGAAACGTCTGAGAAAAATATGCTCAACTCTATCACAATATTAAGTAAATGCTGTAATTTGTACTGAGAACATCTGTTTCTTGTCCTGATGTCAACCTAGCTATAAATTCAGAAATGCAAATTTTATTGCTTCCATTCAAAGCTAAAATTTTCCCATTACACTTCAAATTATGAGTCAATCCTACAGATTTATGGCTTCTTCCTTTTCATCTAATCATTAATCCTCTTTATTTTTGAAAAATATACTTGCCTATGTGTTTATACTTTAACTTTACATTCAACTAGCAATTTATGAAACAGAGGGGAATTTAGAATCCTACTCCCGATAAGGACAGTGACACCAATGATCGTGATACAGATTAAAAATCACTTCGATTATAATTACTACTTTTGGAAGCAGATTCAAATTGTCAGTGGTGCTTAATTGCTCGTTGGAAGGTAGCTAAAGAAAACCATTAGAATTATTGGTCATTTGTAGAGAATTCTTAATCAGATAATAATTTCATTAAAAAGCTTTAAATTCATTCTTTCCATTCTCATTGTCATCACTAATTCCTTTAATTAGCTGTTTATTCATTCACTCAATGCACCCTTATTAGGCACAATTAAGGTGCTGGAGTACCAAGGATAACTAATATAGGCATAACTGTCCACTTCAGCCACAATTTAATGCAACACATAGATATTAATTGCATAAAACTAATTAGAAAATTGAAACTGTGATAGTTGCTATTTATGAAAATTAGATGATGCCACAAAGCTTTGGAAAGTAGTTTTTGATGTGATTAAGAAGCAAAAGATTAAATAACTAGTAGGAGTGAAAAGTTTAAGAAATATTGCAGGCACAATTAGAGTGAACTGAATATAAATGTGAGAGGTTGAAAACCATTTTATCTGATTAGACAAAAATGGAGAGGGTAGGCCTGAACACCGCTTTTACATGCCTGGGGTCGTATGGAGCAGAGATCTGTCTTGTTCATATTAAGTGAAAGGGGAAACAAAAATATTGTCAGTTGTTTTCAAAATAACAATTGCATTTGAAAAGGTTGCATGGATGTATTGGTGTCTGAAAAATTAGTTTAGAAAAACGTGTACTTACACTATGAGAAGTTATAAAACTTGCTGCAAAACCATAAATAGATATTTTTAACCAATTGTATTGTTTTCTCAAAAAAAGAAATTCAAGTCAGCATCATAATAAAATGACTTTCATAATTAGTGAAATGACTCGAACAACACTATTATTTCATAGTATGATATTCCCATGGTAAGCTGACGCATTCCCTTTAGGGATTTATCTAAATTACATGATCTGTGTTTTGGAAGATCTGTGTCACATTTTAGTTTCGATGGTTTTCTCACTATATGTCTGCAGTTACTGTCTCCTTCTCTCCCTTCTCCAGTGTCAAACAAAAGTAGCATCTTACTATTCTGAACATAACATTTATATAGCCCTAAAGATCTTATACATTTTTGTGGTGTAATTAACTTCTTCATAGCAGCATATTTTATCTAACAAGAGGGGTATTCTGAATGTGTTGCAAAAGATTTATTTACTTACAGTTTTGGACTCAATGTTACATTAAGAGGTGATCTCAAGAGTGATAAAATTTGTAAAAAGATCAAGATATTCTGCAAACATAGTGCTTTATATTGCTATACATTTCTTTCTAAGTGAAATGCTTTGTCATTAGGAGAAACACAGTGATACATTTCGCTTAGGACTAAGGCTCACACTGTCAAGTTTGTAATCATAAAGAAGAAGGAGAAACTAGATTAAGGAGAAATATTTCTCCTATGTAGAATATATAAAATTTTCAGATAAAAATCTTTTATGGTCATATTTATTTTGACCATCTTATAATTGGAAACTTATAGCTCCTGAATCTCATCATTCTAAAAACCAAAGTAATGCTTTAAAAACAGTGATTAAAATAATATTGTGCTCCTGTATGAAGCTCTTTCATGAATATCCTGTGGTATAGTTATAAAGTGATGGCAGAATGCTCTAGCGGACAAAAAATAAGAAAAAATATCTCATGGGTGTTAGAATAAAGTGCAAAATCTTTACTGGACTTGTGTACTTCTGAGAGGGCAGTAGCCAGTGGAGTGGAATGAGAATCCCATTCCCTACCACATTCCTTAAATCACTGTGTCTGGACTCCTTGAACTTTTCCCAATTTCTCATGTACTACAAATTCAATACTTCCTGGAGAAGTTGGCACTTATTTTTTTCACTTGACTTATCATTTACATCTACACTGAATATGAGCCCTTTGACAAAGGCTTCTCTAACCACTTCCTCATTTCTTCTTCCTCTCTGTGACCCCACACTGCTATTGTTCTTCGTAGAATACTCTTTAATTAAAATGGTTCTCTATTTAAAAGTTCTTATCATCTGTCTTCTTCTTTGACTTTCATAAAAACGGAAAGTCTGTGTCGAGTTTTCTATTTTACTTCCAAAATACAGACGATCAACTTTCACCTAGCAAGTACTCAATACATATTTGTTAGATAAGGAAATGATTGAGTAGCTAAATAAATCACAGCATCCCTAAGCTTCTCTGTATAACAACAAAGTAGCTCCAGGAACCGAGGATTACAGATCTCTCTTTTATTGACAGAATTCATAATGCCTGTATTACTTTTCAATTTTTATTCGATGTGTACAGGGAGAGATATACAGAATTTTATGGTATTTCCTGATAAAGAAAAAAAAATAGCTTGGAGTAATAAGAATTTTTCCCCGATGGAACTTAAATTCCTGTCAAAACACGTACCTCAGATAAATCTAGCTATTTTTGAAGATGTGCCTTTACAGAGAGACAAAGAGTGGCCATTTAAAAAATGAATTTTAGTTTGGAGAGTAGTAAGTATAAAGGAAGAAAGAAAGAAAGAACAAATGAAACTGAAAGAATCAGCTAAACCATCTGCTGTACTGAATTAAGTTGATACACAAGCTTATTGAAACAATAGTTTGAAAGAAAACAGTGAGGGAAAGTTCTCCCAGGTATCCAATTTTAAGATCTCTTAGTTGTATTTGCGTGTCTCAGCCTCCAAGGGGCGCTCTATCTAAGGCTCTACATGGATACCTACCAAATAACCAGTCTACATAGTTCCTAGTTACCGTGACCAGGGAAAATGGTCATATTTGTCCAGTTACGACGTTAGCAACTCACATATACTAACAAAGTGAGTTGTCACAATGAACACTGACAATAACTGCCTCTTTTCCCTAATGACAAATGAGGCTAAATGACCTTCTCCAGATAAAACTCATCAGAGTCAAAATTTGCATACAGGTAGTCTGACTACACAACTACACTGGTACACTGTTGTATGCCACTTCTCACAAAATTTCCTTTTTGATTTGAGGTGGTAACCGTATATATCAGATCAAATCGAATTAAGCTAATCTTGAGAATTTGAAGTCACGGTCAATATCAGAAACAAGAGAAATTACATAAACTTTAAGTGATTAACAAACCAATTATGATTGAGTTTAATTCAGCAGATCTGGACTTGTTTCTCTTACATTTTGCTGAGACTCTTTCAGTCTGGAAGTTCACAAAATAAGGTGAAAACCTCTGGGATAATTATTGTGCTCTGTTGTATCTGTTCTGTGAGATGTTTCATGTATGCATTTTACAAGGTCTTGTAACATGCTGTATGTTCTAAGCACATTGGAGAAATTACTCTTTTCAATTATTTATGAACCTATTGCACATTAACAAAACAGCACACTTGTATCAAAGATACATTCAGAATCTTACAGTGACATCTGAATATAAGAAAGCCATGGCTATCTTATCCCATGTCTGTTTCTAAATGAAACTTCACCAAAAGGCTTAGCTCCTTTTTGATACTTTATTCTTCTTTTTACAGTAAAGTAGAGCAAATGTCTAGTTTTCCATCTGGCCAATAATATTTTTTCTAGAGGGTGTTTCAAACTATCCTTTTTCACTTATCAGATCCTTGTTTGTTTCATTTGTGATGTTTGTTTCACTTATGAGATCTTCTCTCTCTCTCTCTCTCTCTCTCTCTCTCTCTCTCACTCTCTCCTCCCTTTTCCCCTCCTTCTCCCATTTTGGGAATTTTAATCTTTATGGATTTACCCTGAGCAAGGAGATAGATGGGACAGAGTATTTTGTAGACGCACCGATTATGGATGGTAGTATCTTCACCTAGAATCTTTGGGGTTAATTCCTGCTAATTACTATAAAATAAATCTAAGTGACACTTGGGAAATAATTCTTATCTTATTGACCTTCAGGCTTGGTGTCTTATTCCTCTTAGTTAATAGTAGTGAGAGCATTAAATAGAAAATGATACACACAGTCTATAACATATCGGAGTGACAATTTATGGCACCTAATGCAGTAGACATGTGGAGTGCCATGTTCAAAATTAGGAATAATGTCATATTTTCAGAACAATGTTAAATCAACAGTAGGTCCTTCTGTACACAGGACATGATAAAAATATTAAATTTATACATATCTTCTTCTTAGCCCTCAAAATATTCAACTTGTTTGCCTTTTATATCCCTGGCCACAATGATTCTGGCACCTGTCTTGCAAATGCAAAGGCCTGAGTTCAGGCCCAGGTAACCACATACAACAATTCTGGGCATAGAGACTCATGCCCACCATCAATCAGAACAACATACCACAGTGTTGGGTCTGGTGGCTCATGCCTGTAATCCCAGCACATGGGAGGCAGAGACAGGAGGATTGCTGTGAGTTCAAGGCTGATCTCTGGGCCAGTCTGAACTATAAAAGTGAGACCCTGTCTCAAAAAGCAAAAAAGTTTTACAAGTAAAGTATTATCGATATGTCTCTCTTATGATCGCAATGGCTTCAGGTCATCCTGTACCTATTCAATGTTCAAGATGAAGGAATGAAATTAAACCATTAGGGCCTTTAACATGTTTCCAGGATAGTTTTAATTAATTTAAAAATCAGTCTTTTCAGAAGAAGTGTAAAGAACAATAAGACATACCTTTCCAAATAATGATTGTACTTTGATTATATGCTTTTATCAACACCACCGTGGTACCATCAATAACATTTTGCTTATGATACTTCCATCATTTTAGATGATTTTTTGACTAAGGAATGGATTTGTATATATTCATGTATTTGTATTACTATAGCTGAAATATTACTATTAATGTTTTAAACAGGGTCTCCTTATGTAATTCAGGTTGGCCATGAACTATGCAGCCCAAGCCAGCCTCACACTCACTATGATCCTCCTATTTCAGCCTCTCACTGCTGAATTATAGACATGTACTGCCTTGCTTAATTTCTGAAGTAAATAACAATGTACTTAAGTAAGTACTCTGAATTCCATGCGGAGTGAACATTTTCTTTTGCTACAGTGGGAGTCTCCATTGCTTTGGTGTTTTATCTTACTCTTGAAATGTAATTTCAAGTGTCTTAATTATTGTGAATGTAGGTCCTAATGAAAGTGTATTCTGACTTTTGATATTTCATATGCTGAATTAACACTGTTAGATGCTGCCGTGAAAGACGGTGAGCCAGCATTAATCATGGGATCACACTGCTGGAAGGAAACTCTAAAGGTCACATAGTTAATTCTCTTGACTCCAAGGAGACTGCCTTGATATTAACCTAGACAAATAGGCCTCTGTCCAAGGCCTTAAAGGTCAAACGGCATCAAGAAAGAATGAACACCCATAGCTAGGTGAAGTATGAGGTGATAATTTCTATAATTCAAATGCAGTATCTTTTCACCGGTTCCATCACCAGAATATATATATATTTCCATTTTAACTGTGCAATAATTTAGTAGAGGCAAGTTACCTGGAGTCAAGATGTTTATATTAGAATAATTTTTTTTTTAAGTTTGGAAAGTTTTCCAATAAAATACCTTGTTGTCGTTGCTTATTGCTGTGGAACAAACCACCACAAAGCAGGAAAAAAGGATTTAATTTAAAAGATTTTAAAATCACTTGAAACCATAGTAATTCATTTGTTTATCTGATTCTATAACTTAGACAAAGCTCCACTGAAATTTTTCCTCCAGTCGGGCTGGCTAAGAAATGTTAATTTAGATGGTAGAATCAAGGATGGGATGGATGGAATCCATGGGGTCAACTTGAGCTTCTATTGTTCTGTGGCCTCTATACAAGCAGAATCTTAGCCATCTTCCCAGAAAGTCATTGGAAAAGGACTAGAAAAGAAGTAAGTAAAGGGTGGTACTGGAAAAATATCACTCCCATCGTATTTTGCTGCTCTAACAAGTCCTGAGTCCAGTGAATATTTATAAAAAGGGAAATCAGAACACTTGCCATGAAGCGATTAAACTTGCACAAGGAGGAGTCAAATTCCTAGACAATAGTCCCAACACAATGTGCAACAGGTATTCACACTTGTCTTTATGAAATCTACTCAATTCCTTTGAAAACGTTAGCAACACATACACTCACAGATGTACCCTGTGGTAACTTTCCACCAGAAGTGGAGTGTCTGCATTTGGACCGGATCACACTTACAGGTGCAAATACTGTTCCTTTGTGCAATGGGAGTTAAACAGATAAACTGTCTGCACCTGTGTTCATCATGTCATGAGATAACAGCAAGACATCAAAGACTTGCTTCAAGGGGAGGAAGAATTAGCAGCAAGTTGAATTCTGCCCCACTGTGCTGCTGAACTATAGCTTGTACTTGTTGTCTGTCTCCACCTGCAGGCCATGCATCTTCTTGGAACAGAGGTGAGTTCTGGCTCTGGACAGGAGATCATTCATTTCTCTCTCTGTGTCTCTGTCTCTGTCTCTCTCTGTCTCTGTCTCTCTCTCTCTCTCCCTCTGTCCCTCTCCCCCTCCTCTTGCTCTCTGAAATGCTACAACTTTACAACAGGACACATTAGATTTGTTTCTGACCAGTTTCCTGATACTAGAGAGCTGGAGGCCAGTAATCCCTTGTATTTTAAACTATCCTAATTCCTTTTAGTGAGAGCCGAAGAAAGTCTTCTTGAGAATTTGGTATGAACTTAATGTGTAAAGGTAGGTTTCATTACTGCAGATAAAAGACACCTTCACAAATGTGTGCAGGTCAGGTTCTTTTCAACTTTGCTCTCCAAGAACTACTTTGACTGGACACCGTCCTTAGCATTCTTGAAAGGTCCTCTCCCTTTTTCCTGTTAACAGAGTGGATTTAAGTGAAAACACATTAAATCATCTCATGTCTCAAAAGGGTCTTATAGCTATGTCCTTGATTTGATCTTGTCCCTCAGGTCACGTTGTATTTGAATTGCCCTTGATTGATCTTTATTTGAGGCTATTTCTAACTTCCAGGCCCAGAATAAAAAGACTAAGAATATATATTCCTACCTAGCAAGTCCTCAGATGGAAATATTAGCCTTGAATTGTTTCGAGACTGTTTTCTCCTTTAGCCTGTTATTCTCTTTTCACATTGTGTCCTACACAGTAAACTCATTTGATATTTTTCATATTGTGTATGAATAACTCCCAAATGCGATGCAGTTTCTGTATTTGTGTTCCAGCTCAGAATGTCTGCCCATTTTCTCATAAAGGCCTACTCACCACTACCTTTCTTTTCTGCAGCTTCACAGTCTAGGCTCCTCCTTGAGTGTCTGCCCTCTACTAATGGGCTCTGCATTGTCCCTCTAGCCTGGCCAGCCACTAACTTCCAAACCAGCATTATATAATTCATGCTTCCATTCTGTGACACCCGCTTCTGATTACCACGACTTTCTGTTGTGTATATTGCTGCCCAAATGGCCACTGAATATTGGTTACTTCAAAATACCATGCACACAAAGTTGCTTATTTCTCTAGCCCTCTAGGAAGACACAACTCTGATAGGAAGGTTCTCTGCCCAGCTTCTCACTCTCTGTAGTCAGTGCTGCTCTCAAATTTAGTTGAAAGTATGATTGGTGTCAAAATATCAAGGTGGCTTCAGCTGAGGAGGTGGACTCCAGGAAATGGGATCTACTTTACTCATGTGGACTCTCACAAATTAGTAATGAGATCTGAGCTTCTTTCTCTGTTCCAGGTGAGTAGAAATAGAAGCTGACAGTTTTCTAGATGTGCACTTCCAGAACGGACAATGGGCCCTCTTTACTGTCACCTTTGGGTCAAAGATAATCACAAGATCACTTCAAGTTCCACAGAAAGACATCATACCCAACTGTTGATGGGAACTGTGATATTCACACTATATTTCATAACAATATTATTTTGTTATGAATATAACAAAAACAAATATTCACACACTGAATATATGTGTTGGTTTTCTTTCCGAGCTTCAAGACTATGTACATTATTCTCCTTGACTAATGAATGAATGTATCTGTATCATAACTTCTACAATGCAATTAATTTTACTCTCTCACTTAACATTTTGTAATGATCATTAGTGCAATTTTAAATCTCTGTTTTAAATAACTCAACAATGTCAGCCATGAGAATGTGATGCATTAGGTTCTGGGATAAAAACAAAGACAATCCTGGTTTTCAATCACTAGCTGATTCTGTCTTTTGCATGGTGGCCTGCAGTGGTTTCCATTGAGTGGAGGAGGAAGAAGAGAGGGTGAGATGTCATGTGCAATTGTGAGCAGGAAGTGACACCATTCTGGATGCTGATGATATAAAAGCTGTGCGCAGATAATTGCTGACAGACTCTTTCCACTGTCTTGGCTTCATGTATGTATTTGTGGGGAATTTAAATTTAACAATTTGAAGCCTTCTGTACACTTCCCACTCTTTCTGTTTTGCAGCCTCAGAACACACCACTGTTCCAGCCGATAATGATAGATGTGTAGGTAGGAGTCATCTAAACAGTGATGTAGGTGAGATGAAATCATCATCTATATTTTGTGTAGATATAGGCTCCGTATGCAAATCAGATGAAGTTTCAAACTAATACCATATGGAGTGACTGTTTACATTTTATTTTTTGTACCAGAGGGTGATTTATATATATATATATATATATATTTTTTTTTTAGGTTTTTTGAGACAGGGTCTTGCTTTGTGGTTCAGGCTGGCCCTGAGCTCAGCCTCAAACTCACATCACAGTCCTCCTGTCTCTGCCTCCCAAGTGCTGGGATTACAGGCGTGAGCCACCACGCCCGGCACTGTGGTATGTGGTACTGGTTGCTGCTGGGTGTGGGTCTCCACACCCAGTATTGTTATGTGGTTACCGGGGAATCGAACCCGGGTCCTTGCGCTTGCAAGACAGGCGCCAGAACCACTGAGCTAACTCCCCGGCCCCTGATTTATATATATATATTTAAAAGAGATATTGTGGAGGATAGGCAAGCAGTTTCTGGATGAACATGTTGAGGAGTATTGACATCTTGTTCTTTTGGTGTTAAAACTCAGGGAATGAGTTCTAAAAGCCTTCAAAGCACCAGTTTTGAGGAACCCGAGGCTGACAATATTGACTGTGACAAAAGAAACTGGACACATGGTGTCGGTACTTATGGCAGTAACTGGTTCAAACAGGGCAATCTTCACCAGAAAAGAACTGGGTGATGTGAAGAGTCACTTTTATCATTATGAGATTCAGAGGCATTTTAGAAAGTATTTTCAAAGCTTTTTGTGTTGGCAATGCTGGGAAAGAGCACATGAAAATGTGTTTTCGGAATGACAGCTGAGATCTTTTCTGCTCACCAGAAGCCTCACAAGGAAGAGAGACTTGTGCTTCAATCATTTCTCCCCCTGCTTTGCTCAGTGTGCACAGGGCGCCCATCCTGAGATGAGGCCAGGGAAGGCAGCAGAAGAGTTAGCATAGGGGCGAGGAATGTGGCAGGGGCCACTCCGAGTCGTCAGGAAGTCAGGTGCCTGGGCATAGACTGGAAGAAGCTTAGAAAGATTAAAATAGGTGCTGAATTTTAGGTAATGGAATGGCAATCTTAAAGGGACAATCCTGTAGAGTTGTGTTGGCCCAACAAAGAGGCTTTAATTACACCATCAAAGGGAAAGAAACATTGCAAACATCACTTTCTAGTTCTCATACGCAGTATTTAAACTTCCTAGCGAAGAATCAACACAACAAGCTAAAGACCGGGGTGACAAGATTCCTTTCACCACCCCCAGATTAAATATACAACATTTAAGCAAAGCTGAAGGGGAATTTGATTGATTTAAACTAGAATCACGTGAGCGCTATTATATGTTGTTCACCTAAAATGCTGAAGTTGTAATAGGCACAAAATGAAAGGTGTTTCAGGTTGTCACTTGTTTTTGGTATTAAGGGGCATCCAAAGAAATGATTGTGATTTAGTCTTGAAAGTGATAAAACATTGAAAGTTATGAATTGTCAATGTTTTCAGTCCAGAACAGTTCTCTGTATTGACAGTAGTATTTCAGTTCACAAGGGGTGTTTGAAAATTCCGTTGTCAATCAGAAGAATCTGGCAAATGTTGCTTCCTTTCATGCTGCCCTGAGTGATGAGGCCGTTTTTCTCATGACTGTGGATTGAGTTAAATTCATGCACCAAGCTACCTTTGTATTTAAATTTTTAAAAATCAAATATATGTCTTATTGTAATATGATATATTTCAAGTGTAAACATATCAGTACAACAAGTAAATTCATCCATTAATTGAGACTTTTTATAGTTTGCTATAGATAATAATATATCACACTTTCATCTTTTATCTTCTAGGTTGTTGATAATCTATCACATCTGTAGATTTTTTTTTTCCCCTTGGAGAAAGACTTATTCTGGAATTTTCCTGTACATATGTGTCCCTACCCTTTCAAGTTACTTGCTTGTATAAGGCCATTGCTTTTTAATTTATTGCATATGCATTTTGTTCTGCTGTTTTTTTTTTAAACTTAGACTTAATATGAAGCCTTTTGCAAGCCATTCAAGTTACCAACTTAGAAACAAAAATTTAAAAGACAAAGGAAACGATAGTTATATAATGATAATATTATCCTATATACTGACACTGAATCATTGTACTTAATATTTCCAACCTCTGTTAATTTCTTTTTTTTCATTTTTATCCACAAAGACATAAAAGTATGGTGATACAAGGCAGCTGGGTCAAGATATTCACACTTCAGTGAGTGGATTATTAAGTTTTAAGACTTATATACTGTGTCAGGAAGGTTAACTATTTTGTCAAATGTACTTTTTTCATAGAATTTGAGAAATATAAAATAATACACATTAAAGAATAATACTTGACATTCATAAAAGAATGAATGATGCTTAGTCTGGATCTTTAGCCACCACCGC
>PVIR01012865.1:0-43560 GCA_004026965.1 Petromus typicus | reverse complement strand
AACCCTTCTCCACTGTTGGTGGGACTGTAGACTCGTACAACCCCTGTGGAGATCAGTTTGGAGATTCCTCAAAAAGCTAGGATTGGAGGTCCCATTTGACCCGGCCATTGCCCTGCTAGGTATATACACACAAGAATTAAAAGACTCATATCACAGTGACATATGTGCACCCATGTTTATAGCAGCCCAATTTGTGATTACTACATCTTGCAAACAACCCAAATGTCTATCAACTGAGGACTGGATAAAAAAGCTGTGGTTCTTCTACGGAATGGAGTATTACTCTGCCATAAAAATGATAAATTTGAATCATTTATACTTAAATGGACATATCTTGAGGATATCTTCATAAGTGAAATAAATAGGTCACAGATAGGTACATATCACATCTTTTCTCTGATATGAGAAAATGAAGATGTAAATGAGTCCTAGAATTGTATGTTATATATTGTGAAATAGAAAATACTCAAAGTAAAATAGGGTGAAGGGGGAAAAATAATGATATAACAAAAAAGAACGGAAACAAATTTTATGTATATAGGGGGGTGGTAGGGTGGGTAGGGCTATGGGAAAAAATGAGCATTAAGTTTTGTCTTATACTGGTACAAATCCCCATTATGGAGTGCAATCATGATGTGTATATGTAATGTACCAATAAAGATTAAAAAAAAAAAAAAGGGAAAGAAGAAGCTGGAAAGATCCCTTCCTGCTTTTGTCATCTTCTGCTTACTATCCCTCTGCCATGCCCCTCTGCCAAAGCCACCTCGCCTTGGAGGCAGCTGACTATGGACTGAAACCTCTACACACTGTGAACTAAATACATCTTTCCTCCTTTAACTCTGAAGGTTGAGTAATTTGTCCTAGTAAAGAAAAAAGTAGCTAAGACAAATGAGCTGTAGGCTGACTGTATGGAGAGCTGGCCCTGCCTTGGCTCCTCCCTTAACTAGCCGTGTTACCTTAGGTTTCCGAAACCTAAGGAGTGAAAACCTGTGAAACCCTGAGCTCAGTTTCACTATCTGGAAACTGAATTAGGTTGTACATCTGTATCCCTTCTTGTTTCGGCATTTTGGGACTGTCATATTTGACATTCAATCTTCCTTGACAGACAGCTTTTCCTAATGGGGTGAATGACAGCAATCCTGGGTATGTTCAACTTCTGAACTGTTGGAATGGGCAGGAAACAAACAGAAAATGAGGTCCGGAGGTAGACAATCCAAATTTCATTGACTGATAATTTTGTACATAACCAACTTTCATTATAAAAGCTAAAACTATAGACAAAAAGAAATTACAAAACCAGATGTTTACCATATTTTCTGGATTTTTACTCCTGATGTTTTCAATTGTCATCCTGGTACTAAAATTGATGATTCTCTCTCTTTACATTTCTGATGCTTTGGGGAGAATTCTATTCCAACATAAGATGACTGTAATTTTGGACAAAGGAATCCAGTCTTCTCTTTCCTGATCTGTAAGATGGATATAGTTTTTGATATACTTGATTCTTTTTTATTTTTAACACAGGGTCTTGCTTTGTAGTTCAGGCTAGCCCTGAGCTCAGCCTCAAACTCACATCACAGCAATCCTCCTGCCTCTGCCTCCTGAGTGCTGGGATTACAGGCGTGAGCCACCACGCCCGGCACTGTGGTATGTGGTACTGATTGCTGGTGGGTGTGAGTCTACATGCCTAGAAGTGTTGTATGTGGTAACTGGGGATTGAACCCGGGCACTTGCACTTGCAAGACAGGCGCCAGAACCACTGAGCTAAACTCCTGACCTGATATACTTTATTCTTACAAGTGTGCTATGACGATGAGTCCTTCACAGGTCAGGAATCTTAGGCTAAGTGAAATTCTCCAAAGAAACACTCACAGCTAGTATGTAGTGAAGCCATGACTTCAATTGATCTCTGGCTTGGAGCTATCCCAAAGCTCCACATGTAGTTTACTGTAGTTGAGTCATGTTTAGAAATAGAACAAAAGTAATCAAGGAAGTATTTACAAAGGTATTTCTGTTGCTGGGAGCATAACTAGTGTATTCGGGGCTGGGGATTTAGCTCAATGGGACCATGCCTACCTTGTACACATAAGGCCCTAAGTTTGATCCCCATTACTGCACACACAGAAAAAAATTGGTGTATCCATTTGAAGATTATTTGCTTTTATTTAGTGACGTTCTCCTCCTAGATATAAACCCAACAGAAGCATCTGTGTATGCACCAGAGTGCTTGCATGATAATCCAAATGATCATTGTGAATAGTTGACTATATAGATTACAGGATATTCAGTAAAGGCCTATTAAGCAGAAAGAAAACTGAAAGAACTACACTCCATGTAGCAATTTGGGTAACTCTTTGGAAGAAGGAATTCAAGCACAAAAGGATACACCCTATAACTCCATTTACGTGAAGTCTCCAAAATAAAGGAACTACTTTTTTATAAGTTGGGAAATCAATTATCCATTAGCGGATGAGTGAGGGGCTGATTGGAAGGGGTTCAAAGGGAGGTTAGGTCTATTTGTTGACGTCAGTAGTAGGTACTCAGATATGTTTGCTTTGGAATAATGAATCAAGGTAAACATTTATGGCTTGTGCATTTTCCCATATGCATGTCATATTTTAACAAATTGGGTTTAAGGAAGAGAAAAAAAGAACAAAACTGAATGAAAAATTGTTTTCTTCAAAACTGACATAATTGTCCGTGCTTATCTATGTATTACAGGAAGCAATTTCTTACTCTGCCGCGTGAGGTTCATCTGAAGTTTAAAAAGCATATAAAGTGTCCTGTGGTCCTGCACTTCAACTCATTGCCTCGGTTCTTCACTAAGGGGTGCCCGATCTTCTGGTTTGAGCTTTGTAATTCTAGCACAACCCTGAAAAGCTCACTCCAGGAATCATTTGTAAATCCATTAGATTCTGTCGACACAGGTGTAATATAAAGTCTCAGTATAAAAGGCACACACAGGACACTTGACACGAAAAAAGTCTAGATCCTTTTGATCCTAGATCAAATCACGAGTGATTTCTGGGTGTTGTATCTTGGTCTGTGCAACTGAGAGACTTTTTGTTAGATCTTGTTATTCTTTAAAGTGGACATTGGTTGCATTTTACTTTCCAACATCTGCTCATCTGAGCTGAGCTGAGTGGCACTCACAGATTACCTTTCTCCACCCATCTGCTTTGGGAAAGAATTTGCCCGTTTTGCTTCAGGGAAGGACATGTGACCTAGCCTCAGCCAATCACTGAAATCTACTCTTCACAGAGATTGGTTCAGGCATATACTCATGACCCAAATTGAGGCAGCCTGGGCCAATCAGTCTCAGTTCTAAACTTGGGGTTAGACTACCTCTTGCAGTTCCAAATGCTTCCCTGGGGAAGAAGGTTATCCCAGAAGATGGACTGGGAGAGGTTGGGATGGTAGGTTATGATTCATTTCTGCCCCAAATGAGCTCCTCCTTTGGACCTTGTGCTTAGGCCAACCAATGCATTCTCTTTTGCTTCAAGCCTTTTTAGGATGGATTTCCTGTTATTTGCAACAAAACTGTGCTAATTGCTATGCCCACCTATTCTCTGCCTCCTCTGTGTCGCCAGATTTACTTCATCATGTGAATGATGGTGTTCATTCTAATGACCATCCTCCTGTGGCTATTGAGAAAAAATCCTAATAGCATCAATGCTGGGAACATTTCTCTGGCTTGATGATAATGACAAGGAGGAGGATGATAACAATACTGGCAAGACCCCAGGCTTTTCCAAACTTCTCAGCAGTTGCACGGCAAGTTCACACCGTCTTCTGTTGGCAAGATGTGGCAAATATTGCAGCTCAGCGGTAGGAGTAAGAAACCTATGTCCTAAGCAGTTGGGTGGCTCTTCCTCCTAGCAGCTTTAGCTCTATTTCAACCTCCCAGACTTTTCTCTGGGAGTATGTGAGTGTGTGTGAGCGTGTGTGTGTGTGTGTGTGTGTGTGTGTTTGCACGTGAGCGTGTAGGAGGGCTTGGACTCTCTTCTCTTTTGTTATGGGGGAGAACAGGGAGCAGATTGGAACAGGTTGTAACACTTCCGCACGCCTGTGTCCCCGTGCTTATTTCATAGTGCTGTCTGCCAATTGGCGTCTGGATCCCTTGCCTCTTTGATTTATGTATTTATTGTAAAGCAGCCAACTTTTGGAGAAGAGGAGAGGATATTCTAATTTAATAGTAAGAGCAAGGTGTAATTTCTTATAAATGGAAGGAAGTGCACCCACATCTTTATTTGATGTCAGAAAATGAGAATCTGTTCAGGGCTTTCTCCACCCATTTAAACGGTAAGACATAGGATGTCATTTCACCAAATGAATACCTCAGGGCTTTTATGAGACACGATCATCTTATTTTTGTAAGTGTGATTTTTAAATTTGGTAGGTATTAAAAACTAAAGATAAGAAGAATGGGCAAAAAAAGAGTCCTGAATCTTTCAAACAAACAGAGCCCTTCGATTCTAGACCAATCATTATTTTTCTTTTTCAGATGGCTTAAAAATATGTCTTACAGGAGAGCATGTGTTTGCCTGCCAGAGCTAGGGACTGGACATGGCAAAATTCAGGCATTGAAACAGCTGGGAAGGCCTGAATAGGTCTGCGGAAATAGTTGGAGGGTGAAGAATCAAAATGACCACAGTGATAAACAATCCCCACACTCCCCAAGGCAGCAGGCTGGGAGGTCCATGTTTGCATGACTTGTATCAAGAGCTCCCGTGGGACCCCATCCCTGTTGTCTTTGTGGGAATATTTTCTGCCTTGGATACTACCCTCCCTGGCGGCCCTCCACATAAAGTAAATTTATTCTTTCAGGCTGAGTGGTGCTGCCCAGTGAAATGTCAGTGTGCCGTGGGGAGGACAGAACCGCGAGCCAAGCCTGAGTCTGGGTAGGTGCTTTCCTCTTCACCCCCAACATCTGGCTCACACCAGTGGCTCAGTCAGGGTGCTGCACACCCAAACTTCTATTCATCTGGTTTTAAAATATGAAATTTTCTCCATCCCTCTAGTCCATTCTGAATAATTCTGAGTAGCCTTTGTTTTTCCCCTGGATGTGGTGTGACTTTGCAGAGATAAGCTCGAGTGTGGGCTCAGATGCTAGCCTCAGCATTGCAATGCCTGACTGATGTAGAAGATATCTCAATCACAGCCTGCCTCAGTTTCCCCTTCATTCAAAATGGGTATGATAATATTTATCCCCTTACCTCTTACAGACATGGAAAAATTCAAATGAAGTTATAGATGTGAACATAATTAGGACAAATGCATGATCTATGCACGATCGTTATTATTGCAGCCCTACATTACCACACACTTCTGCTAAAGACATGGTCTGAAATAAGAAAAGAAATAAGAGCTACAGTGGACTGCAACTTTTGGGTGGAAAACTCCCCTCATTCTGTTCCCTCTTTCTGGAGAGAACTTGATGTGATCGGGTCATTGCATGTAAAATGCTCTAAGAATGTGATCTGTATTTCATCATTTTAAAATTCAAACATTCCTAAGCCTTTTTTCCCCTCACCCCATTCATATTTATCTTCTTGGTCTTGCCTTCATTGGGTACCACATTTGTATTGATAAATTGTAGGTAGTGGGAGATGTATTGATGGGACGGAGACAGTTCAAAATGTAGAGTGCTGTGGCTTTGCATATCATTACACCTAGCTAGCTTTTTGCCTCCTGAAAGCTGTCGATTTGTGCATTATTGCTATTCAGGCTGATAAATGACAGTAATTGTTCTTAAGTTGAAGAGCTGGTTTAATATGCTGTCTGGCCTGGGAATTTCCTGAGCACCAGGGTTAAACTAGTGCTCCACTAGAGCTAGCAAAATGGGCCTTTTTTTCATCACAGACTATAGAGTTAATTGAATTACTCGCTATTCATGCAGTTTGTAGCCTTGATTCTAAAGATACCATGCACTATGCAGCAGGGGGAGCATTCTACTGGGCTCAGGGTAACCGTGGGCCCTGTTTCAAGGACAGGCTTTCCTTCTTGGAGTGGGAGCCCTTATTCTGCAGCTCAGCTTGCTGTCTGGCTCCCGGACTTGCTGCAGGGTACTTTTGGGTATTATCTACCCCAGCCACACGATCCTAAAGGACAGAAAGATCCCTGAAGCTGCAGAGATTTTTTTTCAGAGGCTCCTGGGCATCTTTTCTCAGATCAGAGCACATGTTTTGTGCATTTTATTTTGTTTGATTCTTCGAACTTTTGGGTTTGGAACTTGTTTTACGATTTAAGTAATAATTAAGTTGCTGCTCTTGGTGGCAAGGTCCCAGACACAGTTCATTCTGTGTTTTCCCTCCTGTTGACTCAACTTCTAGCCCAGTCATTTCCATCCCATGGGCTCCTTCAATCCATCTTCTTAAACAGAAGTACCTTCTCTTGGCCAAAGATAAAGAAGGAATTAGCTTTAAGAAACTGGAGAAGACCATTGGTCCGTGGAGGAAAGGTTTGTTCAATTCTACAGAGTGGGTGGGTTTCCAGAAAAGTAGCCTCTACGCTGTCCATCTGACAATCTTATCTTTATGGTATTTCTGGGCTGGTTGTCCCCATGGAAACTCAAAGCAAATGCAAAGCAAATTAGAAACTCAGCTTTTCTTATTGACCTTATCTTGAGATGACTTGTTAAAAAAATATTGCATTTGCATCTGCCTGGAGCTGAGTGTCTCTTTGTCCAAAGCCTGAACCCTCCACTTCTGTCTCATTTTGGAAGGTTAAAATCCGGTTGTTTCTCTCCTATATTTATTGCTTCTTTCTCCTTCTTTTCCTAAATGAATGAAAATGCTGGGTACAAGTGGCATTCTATGCCCTGACTGGTCACATTTCCCCTTGTTTTAATTTAAATGTTTGGAAAGCTCTTTCTGCATGCCTTCTCTATGATTACAGAGTTCCCATGTGCCCACTGCAGCAAGACTGAGGGGTAGAGGGAGAAAGTCTCTCACATAGGAACATTAACCATTTACCCTCTAAATCCATAAAAAATCCATCTGAGGCTACCTGACAAGATATGAGATAGTGAAAGAAGATTGCTCACATGTAAATCATTTGGGTCTGTTGGTAACAATGTTTAGAATTAAATTCATGTGTAATAGAACTTCCGATCAGAAACGAACAGTTTCCCAGACAAAGCTATCACAAGTTCCATAATTTCATACAGATGCTTCCAGCGCTAATGGAACTGGTGCGTTGTGCTTGATAATTCTCTGGCCAGAAAGGATCATTTTTCCTAGTTCAGGAACCAGCAAACATGACTGCAGATCATTCACCCCAGTTCTTCCTGTCTGGCAGGATAGAACTGTACACCTCCTACCTTTCATGGGTTTGAGAGAGAGAGAGAGGGACACTCACGTGTGACCCCTCTATGGAGCGGGAGACCCTGAATACAGGGTCTCAGGGACCTGTGGATCTTGTAGGCATTGATGAAGGTCATGGTCCTTTTGAGCCTCTGTGTTCCCCACTGCCCACCTTTGCACTGTATACCCTTGGCTTCAACAAGGCATCATGGGAGCATTAAACAAAAAAAAAAAGGGGGAAACAAGCTTCGGATTCAAAACCTTTTTGGGGCAACAGTGTTCAGTCAGAGCTAAATCATGCCACTTTTAAACAATGAAATTGACTGTCCTGCTGCCTTTTATTTATGACAAACAGTACTGATTCCCTTTGATGGTTGAGATAAAAGATTCCTGTTAAGTAAATTTTTTTTTTAAATAAAAAGATTCAGCTTAAAGGAAAATGTTGACAAAGCAAGAGCACATGTTGTACTGTCTCCTGTGGTGGATCCTGAAGCTGTCTGAGAGTCGTGGTAGCCAAGGAAGCTGCCCCATAGCTGGGAGGGGCTGGTGCCCCAGGTTGAGTCACCTCTCCCTGGAACTTCTTTACTGCCTTAGAAGTCATGATATTCTGAGCTACTTTAAAAGCAATTATTCTGGGTCAATTTGAAAAAAAACTCCAAAAAACAAAAGCTCCAAAAAATGATAAATGTTTGAAGAGCTGTGCATACTAATTATCTTGGTCTGATCATTCTACATATGGGTTCCTCAGTATCAAATTGATATCCATAATTATGAATAATGATTATGTATGCCTTAAAGTACCATTATTCTAGCTGGATACGTGCCTGTAATCTCAGCATTCTGGAGGCTGAGGCAAGAGGGTAGCAAGTTCTAGCTCAGCCTCTCAATTTCTTGACACAGGAAAACTCTGTATCAAAATTTAAAAAAAGAAAAAAAAAAAAAAAAGAGCTGTAGATTTAGCTCACTGGGAAGGCCCTGAGCACAATCCCTGTTACTTAAAAAACAAAACAATCCCAAATCTAAACAAAGCACAGCACCATAACCAAAGTGTCTTATCTATTTGTAAAAGGCATATTCTTTATGTAAAATTTGAAATATAAAGAATGTGCATGCGTGCATACACACACACCATAAAGGAAATAAAAGGAGGAAATGAAATCCCCTAAGATCTTTTCTATTAGAAATAACCATTGCTAATGTCTTGGGTTTTTTTGCGTTAGTCTTTAATATGTAGTAATATATACATTTCTTCTCTTGTAAACAAAACTGTGGTTACATTGTACATATAACTTTACAATCTGTTTCTCATTTTTTCACATGAACTGTGGACATTTCTCCATGTCATAATTTTCTATGATGGCCAGTATTTGGTCATTCACTTCAAATCCATCTGATAATTATGGAAGTACATTCTAAATGCACTGGGGCACCAACAAAAATGCTCACCCTGAGGAGTTTAATTCTAGGTACTGTTGGCTGAAATAATTTTCCCATAAATAAATAATGGTGTAACTGAGATTCTAATCATTCTGATCCTGAAATCTTTGGTGCATTTCTACTTCTTTCAGAGAAATCTGTGGAAGTAGAGTCTCTGGATATAAAAATATGAACTTTTCAAGGCTCATCATCAGATCTACTTTACTTTTCATACCATTATTTATCATTTGTGCATTCTTGTCCATAAGGTGTCTCTGATTTTTTTTAAAAATTTAAATCTTTATTGGTACATTTTGAATATACATCATCATCGCATTTAACAATGAGAGTTTGTTCCAGAATATTTGTTATTTGCTCATTTTCTAATTAGTTTTTCTTTTTACTGCTGAGTTTTGAGAACTTATTACATACTTTAGATATTAATCCTTTGTTGAGCACGTGGTTTGCAGCTATTTGCTCCTGATCCATAGCTTCTGTATTTTCTTCATAGGAAGTTGCTGGAGTGAAGTTTTTTTTCATTTTGATGAGGCCAAACTGGTCAATTTCAGGCATTTGACTTTTAAATTTGAATTTTAAATGATAATGACAACCAAAATCCTCTTAAACATACATATTTCTTACTAAGAATGAGGAATTTATTTTGGATGGGAGACACTATGGTGAAAAAACCTACAGTTCTTGCCTACATGGATTTAATAAAGACATAATTTTGGAACTACTTATATAATTGTAGTGGAGAAAAATGCTCTCAAGGAAGGAGCGGGGTTTTTGAGTGTTAACCGAGTCTGTATTTGTCACCTTCTGATATTATCACCTACACCTAAGCCAGTCAGTCTACAAAGAAGAAAGGTTGGCTCACAGTACTGGAAGTTTCAGTCTGTGTGGTTGGTCGGTCCCATTGCTTTTGGACCTGGGATTGCCAGTATATCTTGGCAGTCATAGTTGGCAAAGCCATGCACCTCATGATCATGAAGAGAGAGAGGGGACCAATGTCCCTTTGAGGGCAGTGCCCCCAGTGACTTAAGGTTTCCCACGGGGTCCCCATCTTCTAGTTGCACCAATTTGGGGACAAAACCTTCACTACATGGGCCTTTAGGACATTTAAGATCCAAATTATGGTAGTGTCTCAAAAGGCCTGAAGGAGTGTTGCTTATGTGGAATGAGAAGAATGAAAAACAGCTGGCTAAACACAGGGAAGGGTGTGGGCACAAGGGCCACCTGGAGAACCACAAGGAGGATCTGGCATGGATGAGGGGTGGGAAAGCTGGGCGGGGCGGGGAGGGGGCACATGCGCAGTGGGAGGCACAGCCGGCGGTGGGCTCTGGAACATCTAATGGGAGCTGAGGTGTTATCCCCAGAGCAACAAAAGCCAAGGAAAATTTCCACTGACTGAGAACTCTGAGAACAATTTAGTGAATGTCACAAAAAGAATCGCATCATACTTTGTCTTACATAGAAATCGCAACACTGAGTGCCTGTAAATGAGAAGTCAGATGCCTAGACTTGTTGGCTTATTTACAGATTAAGGTGTAGTAAAGTACACCTTTTTTTTTTTTTTAAAAGTAAAGCATATTTTAAAGTAAAGCATATTAAATTAAAGCATATTGATATGCTTTATTTTTTTAAAAAATCACAGAATATGCTTTACTTTAAAAAAAATCATTTTTGAGGGGCTGTAGGTATAGCTAAGAGACATGGCTCTTGCCTAGCATGCTCAAAGCTCTGGGTTCAACCCTCTAACACTGGAAAAAAACTATTTTCAAAATTTCCATTTTATGTCTAGGGATTTGTGAAACATGCTTACTTTCAAAAATGGCCCAAATTAGAGAGATGCAAATGTCTCACGGACATGATAGTGGGGTAATGCCAAGGGTTGCCAGAGGCCTGAGGTGTGGCGGGAATGAACTCTTGAGACATTGCTCCTATCCCTTATTCTCTAAAGCCAGTAGGCTTTGGACAGAGTAGAGCTTAAAGATGGCCTGGTGTTTGGTGAGTGACAAGGGTGACTGGCCTTGGCTGAGCAAAGGACACAGATGTGGCCTTGGAAGTGCACATGATTATTTCCATGTGCCATAAACTCATTCTCTGTGAGGGCCAGGAATTTAGCTCAGTGGTTCTGGCGTCTACTGGGCAAGTACAAGGACCCCTGAGTTCAATCCCCAGTAACCACATATCACAATGCTGAGTGTGGTGGGTCATGCCTCTAATCCCAGCACTCAGGAGGCAGAGGCAGGAGGACTGCTGTGAGTTCCAGGCTGGCTTGGGCTACATAGTGAGCTCAGGGCCAGCCTGAAATACAAAGCAAGACCCTGACTCACAAAAAAAATTCTGTGGCTTTGCCTTTCCAGATGCACTTCTGCATTTAAGCTCTATTTCTTCATCCCTCAGTCTGAGCGAGAATTTGGAAATGTCCATTGCTTGGGAAATCCCTCCTCGTCCCTTTTCTAGGGTGTCAGGCTAACGGCAGTCCTCCCTGTGGGGGGTACAAAAAGACAAGAAGAAAAGAATAAGACAAATAGGACTTATGGAGCCTATCATGCACTCAGGAGTCTCATTTGTGACACTCATGGGACACACAGTGCTGGATGACACTGGCACTTAGCCGGAGCCTGTGGCCTGGCCTGTGAGATGTGTGTGTGTGTGCGTGTGTGTGTGTATGTGTGTGTGTGTGTGTGTGTGTGTGTGCATGTATCTAGGTATATTTAGGATCTGGACTGTGTCCCAGGAAGCTGTATTGTAAAGTGGAGGCTAATGTTTTACGAGTGCTTTCTGTCCTGTACCTGGCCTTTCCCAGGTCTATGCTGTGGCTGCCCCCAATTTACTCCCCACCTGGAGGAGATGGCTGTTGGGGACATGCATGCGTTCCACTGAGGCTGTGCACCCACCAAGTTGGCCCTTTGTGGGGGTGGAAGGGAAGAGGCCAGTTGTAACACCAGCCATCTGCGCACACACTGCTAATTTCAAAAGCATGTCACAGACGGAATTAAAAACACCACACTCGAGTTAAAGTGAGCGAAGGGAACAAAGAGAAAAATCTCTGACAGAGCACAATGATAACGGGCTGGATCCTCCGCAGGGCCAGGGAGCCTGAGAAAAGGGTGCCTCTCTGTGATGCCCAGGGGGCCCATTGGGCTTTTGATGATTAAACAAACAGATAACGCTTAAGTACCTGCCTGCCCTTATCTGAGAATAACCAATGTCTGTGAATGTATTAGACTCGGCTTCTCCCTTGCTGCTCTGTCATGTAAGATTTGGCAAACAGATGGCTCAGGACTGTGGCAGATATACCTTTACTTTAACGGTGCAGGAGCTCTGAGAGGCAGGGGAGATGTGAACGCTTCCCTGCCCGGGCTCAGCCCCTCCAGTGGTTAGGATGCGCAGCACACTGCAGATCACTGAGTGGCCCGGGAAGCACTCAGATGTTCCATCTGACGATTATATATGTTTTTAAAAGTAGACACAGCTTCAAATGAAATGCAGAACAACAGCTCTGGGGAGCAGCAGCCCCATTTCCCTGTCGCAGTGTTTAGAATGTGTCAGAAATGCCTAATGGCGAGGGAGGCTTCGGCCCTCTGGTGGCCTTGTGGAGTTAGCGTGTGGGCCATCGCCTGCGGGATGATGCGGAGTTAATATCCTCCAAGGCTGGGCTTCTCCGACGCTTCCCATGCCCTTTGGGCAGTGGCCCTCTGTTGTCTTGATATTCACGGACACACGCAGGTGCCTATTCTGGACACACCTCAGCTTGCTTCATGGGGATACCAGAGTAAGATGTGGCTCTCAGTGATTTATTCCCTTGTCTCTAGTCCCTCTAGGTGGACTCTGAGCATGCGAAGGACAGAGGTGATGTCTTACCTCCTGTCATATTCCCTTGGACACAACTGAGCACCTGGGACAATGCGGGCATCGGTGGAATGTTGACTGGGAAAATAACATTAGGAATGCTGATCTTTTTCTCCATCTGGCTTTGTGTGCATTATGGGCTCAGGATCCGTTCTTTCAACTAACTTGTTCTGAGCCACCTCTACTTAAGTGGGGGATTCATGAGTGGACACAAGGTCACTGCTCTGCACAGGAGAGGTATTATGCAAGCCCAGACTGGGGCATGCTTCCAACCCAGTTCCTGCTCCAGCTTTTCAACCCGAGATGGGTCCTTGTGTTACATCTATCGAGGAACTAGTGTGGACCACCTAACACACCTTTGATTCCCCTTTGTCTTTCCCTTGTCCCTGGCACAGATGAATTCCTGGGGGAACAAAGACATAGGATGAGGGTCTGCGGAAGTGAGCACGGCATTTACAGTTCAGCGAGCCTTCGGCCTGTCCTTGGGAAAGGATTACCCGCAGGCAAGGCCCCATGGGCTCACTGGCTCCCACAGCCCTGCTCCCAACCCCCCTCCCTCAGTCTCTTCTCTAGGCCTCTCTGCCACACAAGCATCCGGTTCAGGCTTTGAGCTTCTGTCTTCTTTCCCTAGTGAGTGGTTTCCAGGAATTCTCACCTTCCCCAAACCACTAGGGGAAGCCCCTCCTTGCCTCATTTGACTAGATTACATTGCTTCTTCCTCTTTGCAGCTCAAAACAGAGAAGTACACTGAGGAGGAAAACTTATTTTTTCTCTCTTCCCTCTGGAAGCCAGCCTTGATCTGAATGTTCCTATAGCAACATTAATTCTCCCAAGTTGCACCTACTGTATAATAAGTTATATATATAGAAGACCTACTGGGATCCAAATACCCCATATGTGCAAGCGAATGAGTTAATGCTGCCGTGAGAATTAGCAACGTTCCGTTTCCTGATTTTCGTACTTGTAAAGTTACAACCTGTATTTGGTGGATGCTCTGGATCCAGGGCCCAGGGAAGGGTGATGCTGCTCTGGCGGGGACCTGCCTGCATCAGAGCCGAGGGGCTCTGCTGAAGTTTTGAACCTTGAGATGGAAATAAGCTTGGGGTTGCTGGGGACGTCGCTCCTTCACTGGAACTATTCCTCGAGCTCAGCTCCGGCTGTTGTGGCCTCCATAACAGTGAAGCTGGGCAGCAGGGGCCTCGGAGTGAGAGAAGGAACCAGACAAGTCTTGTAGACAGATGGGACCAGCCAGACCTGAGACTAGAGTCCTGTGGTAGGGGATGTACAGGTGACCCAGACCAATGCTTTCCCTTCCTCCTCCCACAGGCTGGTGGGAAAATGAAGATTGTTTGGTTCTTGAGAAAACTGGGGCCCTTTGTGGTTTTCTGGGCTGTTATTCACCTTGGCTATGTTGTATCCTGTCTGTGAGGAAGGAATGGCCAGGTCCACGGTGAAAATACTAGCCAAGGGGCCGGGGAGTTAGCTCAGTGGTTCTGGCGCTTGTCTTGCAAGTGCAAGGACCCGGATTCGATTGCCGGTAAACCACATACTGGGTGTGGAGACTCACGCCCAGCAGCAATCAGTACCACATACCACGGTGCCGGGCGTGGTGGCTCACGCCTGTAATCCCAGAAATCGTGAGGCAGATGAAGGAGGATTGCTGTGATGGGAGTTTGAGGCTGAGCTCAGGGCCAGCCTGAGCTACAAAGCGAGACCTTGTCTCAAAAAAAAGATGCTAGCCAATGATTACAGCCCCATCACAGGCCCTGTATAGTGCACAGCAGTCTCCATAATGAACGGCTATTCTCAAAGGCCTGTGAAACAGCTCTGCGATTGTCTCCTATTGTACAGATGAGGACACTGAGGCCAGTCAGGCCGCAGCTGGAGTCAGAATTCTCAAGCTGTGGTCCCAGAAGTACCTGTTGCATGTGGCAGTCACGCATGTTGGCCGTGGGGCCTGTGGGCGGAGCGAGACCCCTGGACCTGACTCCGCCCCTTTAAGCCACGCCTCCTGGTCTCCTGGCCTCCTGGAGCACGTGGTGGAGCATGTGTTGGAGCTGTGGCCCCTCTGCTGGCTCCCAGGTCCCATTGGGCGTCGTGGGCCAGCAGTGTGGGCGGGGCGCGCAGGACGTCGCTCTCCAGAGGGAGGCGCTCACGGGCTGGACCCGTCCCCGGGAGAAACCAACAACCCCAGATTGGGGGGGGGGGCGGTGTTCGTTCGCGGATGTGCCCTCCTGTCCTGAGTGTGCAGGGCCGCCACACCTCTCGCTGAGGGCCTTTCCTGAAAGAGGGTCCCGTGAGCCTAAGGAAAGGACTGGAGCCAAAGTGAGGATCATGGTGGAGCCAGCCATCAGGCCCGGAGTCTGCGGAGAAAAGGTCCAGCGTAAGCCGGAGTTTGTGCTGTCTGGGTCCCTGTGGGTGACCCTGGTTCTCTCAGAGGTCGGCACCAAACTGCCTCTGTGTGGTGCGCACCACCCTAGGGGTGCCTGGCACCAAACCGTGCCTCTGTGGTGCGCACTACCCCGCGGTGCCTGGACCCGAGAGGTAGCGGAGGCCTGGAGCTCTCCCTCGCCGACCCTGCCCCGCGTGGCCTCGCGGTGCCTCCGGCAGAGTCCGGGGCTTCCGGCTTCCAGCCGACCTTGGGTCACCAGTCAGACCGCTCTTCGCCACCAGGGGGCGGCACCGGTCAGTTTGCTGCCAGCTCTATAGTATGTGTTTTAAAACTGTTTAAGAATTAGTACCTTCTATGGGAAAAAATGAGAATTAAGTTGTGTCTTATATTGGTACAAATCCCCATTATGGAGTGCAATCATGATTGTATATTTAATGTACCAATAAAGATAAAAAAATTTAAAAAAAAAAAGAAAAGAAAGAATTAGTACCTTAAAACCAGAGGGGCAGGGAAGAGTCCGTCTCATTTCTGGCCGTTCCTTCCTTCCTGCATTTAATGAAAGGCCTTTTCGTACTCTTCCCACAGCCGACGGATGCCCTGAAGGGGCATAAAACTCAATAGACATTGACAGAGATAAAAACCCCTCTAAAAGTTCTTGGTTCTAAACCTTCTTTTATAGCCTCGTATGAGAGTGCTCCTGGAAGGCTATTTTGGGAAATGAAACGGTCCATTTGTCCCCCTGTAAAGCTGAGCGGCTCTTCCGCCAGTGCCTGTAGCCCCCCTGCCCCGCAGAGCTGGGCTCTGCTGTGAGCAGCAGGCCTGAGGAGGTGGTCCAGGGATGAGTGGCAGCAGTGGGGTCGTGGCAGTCGGAAGGAACAGCCACAGTGAGAAGATGCCACGTGGCCCACTTGGTGGAGTGGCGGTTGCGCCTGGTCCTTCTTGTGACACAGCACTGAGAAGAGGTCCTGGAGGACAAGACATGGCCCAGGTCAGGGGTCTGGAGACCTGGGGGGAAAGCCCATCATGGGGGAAGGAGGCCTGGACCCTGCCAAAACGCTCTCATTCGTCTCTTCACCTTCCTCACAGACGAGCCTGGCAGAAGGCATCGCACTGCTGACCGCAGGCAAGCAGATCGCTTAACTCTTGGCTGTTGGTGTTCGGAGGGATGCTCGTCTGCTTAGGACCGCCATAGCCAAGTGCCACAGCCAGGGCAGCTCAAATCACAAGGGATCGACGGTTGGTTTCTTTGGGTCTTCCTCCTCGGCTTGTGCATGGCTGCCTTCTCTCTGTGTCCTCATGGGGTCTGCCCTTTGTGTCAGTGTCCTTCTTTCCTTTTAAGGACACTAGTCATATTGGATTAAGACCCATTCTAATGATCTCATTTCAACATAATTATCTCCCTAAAAATGCTCTCTCCAAATAGAGTCATATTATGAGGTGTCAGGGGGTAGGATTTCAACATGTGAATTTATCTGGCAGTGGTGGGGGAGCACTTGAGCCCAGAAAAGAAGAGATAAACAGAAGATTTAGAAGACATCCAAAATAAAGGAAAAGACTTTCAACTTTCACTCCCTTCACCCTGAAACTAAAGAATCCCCAAGCAGCAGGGGATATAGGATGGTGTGTGGGGGGGAGTGGAAACTTAGCTGTCACTTAGCAATCTTCCCCCCATCTCCATTTCTCCCCTCTTCTGCCTCTTTGAAAGCCATCGGTGTGTGGAAAGTCTGTGGCTGAATGTCACTGAGCTCTTCCTGGAGCCAGATTCTGCCATGGCCCTTGCAGACTCTAGCTTTCCACTCTGACGAGTGCGTCCTCCAGGGTGTTGGCCCTCCAGCCTGTCACCTGTTCCATGAACCAGGAAGGAGAGAGTGGAAAATGGTAACATCAGTCCACCAACCACCAGCTGGGGGAGATTTTCATAGCAGCTCCAAGTTCATCTATATAACTGTTTGCTGCCTGTGCAGGGTGTGTGGGAAGATGGAGGAAATTTTATCAGGAATGTGGGGAAGGGAAGTAGAGGTAGAGTTTCAGTCTGGTAGAGATGTAAACCTTGCTTCCCTATCCCAGTGTTCCTGGAGCTGTGCTTCCCTGACAGTATTTCTGGTCTGACTTATCAGGGATAAGTCTAGGTTTTTTTTTTTTTTAGGTTTTTTGAGACAGGGTCTCGCTTTGGTGGTTCAGGCTGGCGCTGAGCTCAGCCTCAAACTCACATCACAGCAATCCTCCTGCCTCTGCCTCCCGAGTGCTGGGATGACAGGCGTGAGCCACCACGCCCGGCACTGTGGTATGTGGTACTGGTTGCTGCTGGGCGTGAGTCTTCACACCCAGTATTGTTATGTGGTTACCGGGGATCAAACCCAGGTCCTTGCGCTTGCAAGACAGGCGCCGGAACCACTGAGCTAACTCCCCGGCCTGGGATAAGTCTAGTTGTGAATGAGGGGATTCATCAGTTCCCAGAAATGGAGTTTTAGCCACGACTAAGCAATGAGGAGTGAGAAACTCCTGCTTCCTCTGACTTGCTTTTGTCACCTCTTTCCATCCTCTGCCACTTTCCGTCTCTTCTAGTGTTTAGGAGGCACTGGAGAGTTCTCTAGAGGACAAGTGATGCACTTGTCCCCTCACTGGACTTTTGGGAGAATCAGTGGTTCTCCCACTATTCAGAATCTTGATTAATGTAGTTTATTAGAAAATAATTACAGATTCTCAATAATAATTTGAATTATTTATGTTATAATATATTAGTATAAAATGATAGCAAAGTTCAGTAATATTTACCTAATTCTTCTCATGTGTCCAGCACTGTATTAGCACTTCTCCTTGCTTTATTTCATTAGATCCTCATAACCACTCAAAAAAGAAGATAGTAACATTCCTGACAGTAGATCATACAAAAGTAAATTTAAGCTCTTTTTTTTATAGCTTTGATACAACTATAAAACCAAGCCACATTTGCAAATTAAACACAAACAAAATTACAGAACCCATACAACTTAAAATGGCATCATTCATTTAATGGAAAGGATGGTGTTGTTTTGCTGAAAGTTAGTTATGACCTACAGCACAGTCCAGAACTGACAAATCCATCCCACGGTCTTTCCAGATAGGTGTGATTGCATTTCTTAGGGGTCAGGTGGGGGCAAGGCTGACTCAATTTTTCCACTTCTTTGTTTTTTTGTTACTATCTGTGGTGGCAGGAGAGGAATTTCCTCTTTCTTTGCCCCCTTCTTTTTTACCTCTCTCATTCCTTGCTGAAGAGCCGATAATAAAGGGAAGATAATTTATTGGCACATGAAGTTATGCTATGAGTTCTGACAAGATGAGCAAGATAAAGTTACTGGCAGGGTATAAAGAATCTGATGTGTCTAAAAACCTTAATATTGGCTCTGAAGGATTTGACCCTTGCCTGAGGCGTGAATCCAGAGGAAGACCATAAAGATGGAAAGAAACTGAAAGAATGAGAAAGACAAAAAAGAGAAAGCTCCAGTCATTCTCGGTGGATTCTGTACACCCTGAAAGTTCACTCGATGGAAAAAAAATCGGAGGAAAGCTAGAGATGTGTCATGTGAGGTGTGATTAAAACCGTGATGAATGTTAAAATTAAAAATTATTACAATAAAAGACACATTGTCATTAATCCTCCTCAAATACTCCTCTCTTTGAACACACGTATCCTATCATACTTGCCATTTTCTGAAATAGTTCTGGGGGTCTTCTTTTGTGAGTGTATTTGGTTGTGCTCTTGTGGCGGCGGCCATATGCTGAATCAATTCAAAATGTTTACCTTTTGTGGACATTTTGACTTTGGGGAAGAGCCAGGAGTCACATGGTGCCAGGTCCAGTGAATAAGATGGACGAGGGCACTCTATAAAGTTCTTAGGAAACTGCCTCTCCTTTGGACAGCACCCAGCAGCAGCATTCACTGTATGTTTTTATTACAACTTGAATGACACTTAGGAAAGAAAATTTCGAGAACTGCTTCAGAAAGTGGCAAGAGTGTTGGGGTAAGTGTGTTTGGAGGGAGAGGGAGGATTTTGTAGAGGATTCGTCGCTGTGTGTCATTTACTGGGATGAATTTCTAAAGAATTTCAGCATTCACCATGTATTTTGATGACACTCTCATATAGTCCAGCATTCACCAGTCTCTTGGGGGAATATGCTATTGTCTCCCCACCCTGAGGTTGGAGTAAATCAGGTCTTACAGGACCACGGACAGAATTCCACATCTCTGTGTGATTTTTCGTTGTATCTTAGTTCTGTCCACTTTTGTCCCTGATGGAGAGAAGAGTGTACTTTGTCACTCCCATGACAGAAAATACAAACTTGGCATGAATATCACATAATGGTCAGGTAGCCAGGTGGTCTAGAATTTGTTTTTGTTCATTCTATCTTTAACTTAAAAAAAATAACTTGAGAGATAGAGTCTTGCTATGTTGCCCAGGCGGCTCTTAAATTCCTGGCATGTGCCCAACCCATTGAATCTTGTAGGTGGGTTTTCATGATATGAAAACACTTGATACATTTAAAAATTAGCAAAATGAGTTGTCACCTTTGAGAATATATACATCTCTTGTTCTCGATTTGAGAAACTCAAAGGTCTGCTCAAAGCAAGGTGTGGTGGTGCACACCTGTAATCCCTGCATCAGAAAGGCTGGAGGAGTCTCAGTTTGAAGCTGCCATAAGCTACATAGTGAGTTCAAATCCAGTCTAAATTACACAGTGAGACTCTGTTGTAGACCAACAAATGAACAAACAAACATTCTTCCCAAAGGAGATGGTTCCTGTAGTGACAGCAAAGCAGTGCTATGAAGGAGTACCAGCTCCTGAAGAACAGGGTACAGACTTGCACCCTGTGGTGCCGCTCACTAGCCAGAAGACTTCAGAGTGGAGATTTTATTCTTCTAGGCCATCAGTTTTCTAAAAACTAAAACTAGTGTTCAAGAGAGTGGTGGGACCAAACGTGACCACAAGGACACATGTACTACATCACAGGGAATGTCCAGTCTCCATGGTCAGTCAGGGTGGGCTGCACAGAAGGCTGGTGTGGGGCATGGCAGGTGGAGGAGGCCAGGTGCCCTTGTCTGGGCTACTCTTCCTCTTCCAGATGTCCGAGTGTGGGAGCAGCAGTTGATAGCAGAGCATTTGAATCCTGTAGGGAACCTCTTTTGTGAAGATGGAGAGACACACTGGGCTCATCCTGAGCCTCCTCCTTCATCTGAATGGTGAAGACACTGAGTAGTGTCTTCCACAGAGGGCCATGATGGCCCTGGGGCAGGGTGGGGTGGACACAGGCATTTTACATGCTGGGCCAAGAGCTTCAGAATCCCCCATTTCTTCAGGACTCTTCCTTCTTGATATGCCTGGGGCAGATTTCACCAACCAAATAAAAATTGAGACATATCTTTGGACCCAGATGTAAAACAGGCTCTTAGAGCCCAGCCTAGCATCCATCCCTGGAGGCCACCTGGGAAGCCCCTTGTGCAGGAGTGAGTAGCTTCGATGCCTTTGAAGGAGTGTGTGTGGGGAGCTGTGCATCCTGCGCTAGGTGGACTGAGAGGTGAACTCAGGTGCCTGGAGAGTAGAGATGAGACATTATGAGGCTTTGGAGATGGGTGAGGACCAGAGCTGTATAAGCCGAGGTGAGAGTCTTGGCCTCACAGTGGGAGGTGACCTACTGGCGGGGTCTAGTCCCCTCTGAGTGGGCACAGTGGGCCCAGGTCCTCTGCAGTGCTACATATTTATGAGAGCTTCATATTTATGCCCTTTCTGCCCATCAGTGCTTCCCTCTCCTCTCTCTCTCTAGAACTCTATAACTTGGACCCAGATCTGCAGTGCGTGGGGAGCTCACCATCACCCTCTGGTCCTTTGGCCTCAGAGACTTTTCTCTGTTCAGGTCCATGCGCTTTGTCCAGCTCTGCTCGTGTTCAGGTGCTGCGGCAAGCATGTGTTTATCAGGAGTGTGGAGCAGGCTTCAGTGGTGAAGGAGTGTTGGAATGAAAAGGAAGGTGCAGGAAGATGGAGGGAGGACGGGAGGAAGCAGGAGAAGGAACCAGGGGCAGGGGCTCTCGTCAGATAATGTGGAGTAGCTGGAGTTCAGCCTGCCGCAGGGGCTGGGACAGTCTCTGTGCCCACCACGGAGACTGGACATTCCTTCCCGGTCCTGAGGCGAGTCTCTGCTCCAACCCCAGCAGGGTTATTTCCCCGGAAGCCCGATGCGGTCGTTGTCTAGCCGTCGAAGGAGCAGCTGCAGCACCAGCTTCCCCTCGTTCCCCTTCAACCTACAAGTTGAAGGTTATCCACTATCTTCTCTTTGAGGAGTATATACGAGGCTCGATTCAGAACAGTTTTTGCCTCTGGAGCTGGTTGGACCCAAGGTTAGCTTGCTAAGTTTGCAACACATTTTTTTGTCATTACTGCTTAGTAATTAACATTCTTGCTGCCTGCTCTAGGAGCAGATGAGAGACATTGAGGGAATATTTGAATCTGAAATCCAGCAGCACAGAGCTGTGAGTGACATGGCAAGGTTGGGCTGCCACAGTTGACATATTTATTGTCCAGAGCTGACCGTCCAACGAGTGAGCTCTCTTCGTCACTTTGGATGGACAGGGAATCACTCTTTGTTTTTATTATTTCAATTCCTGTCCTTCATGGGGTTGTGGTGAATTAGCTCAGTGCCATTTTCTAAAATATCAAGCATTTTTATACATTAGGTATAGTGAATGGCAAATACTTGATGTAAAGTCTGCAGTTTTACTCCATAACCAGATTGTAAAATATGAACTGAATTAATCATAACTGCGAAGACTAATGGTACGTTTTCTCTTATTTTATCTTTAGTGCCTTTCAGATCATGTTTTAAAACCTTCCATGTCTGGCGTTGGGAACGCAGCCGCGGCTTGGTGGTGGATAGCAAGAGGCAAAGGTCAGACCGGAGGCTGCGCAAATATTGTGCGCTGGATTTATTGTTTTAATTAAGAGTGTGGCAGTCCATCATAAACTGTTTATGGCGTTTCTGCACAGTGCAGCATTTTGAAATCAGCTGTTTTAATGAAAACATAATGTCATATCTGTCAAAGTTCTAAATATTTTGAAAGTGAAATATGGAAACAAGAACTTTAATTCTAGGTTTACTGAGATTAGCTCACTGAATTGCTTTTAAATCCCTTAAGAGGGTCACATCATGGGTACCGCACGGTTTCCTGTAGGTGGCTGGGAAAAAAAAATTCTAGGAGGTTCTCAAGCTGGTTATTTAATAGTGAAAATACAAGTTGAAGGTTAATGTATCGAAAAACAAAACCATTATGGTTGGTGTTGGGTTTTAGATTAAAGAGGCTGTAATGGGTGTGCAGGGGCCTCTGTGCCCAGTTGTTTGGGGAGGCCTAATTGTGTCGAGAGGGAGCCGAAAGCCTCTGAGGGCAGGAGAGAAATGGATCCGCCCTTGTCCCTTTCCAGTTGTGAAGCCTCCACCTCGCTGTGTTTGCAACTAATTATTTATAATGACCTCAGAGATGATGGCGTTTCATGGACTTTTCAGGCTGGGCAGTTTGCAATCTTAGTAATTCTCTCTCATGGTCACTGGGCATCTGCAGAGACATGTCAGCCATTCTTGGTTACATTTGCTAGGGAGTCGGATAAAATATTTGTCTAATCTGGAAATTGTATTTTTAGCTGTACTCTCATTGGAAACAGAAATTAAGCTTGTCATTAGATGCCGGGCCACAGGAGTTGACTGAACAGCATAATGTATGTTATATTCTGTGCTATACTTGGTCAAGTTTCATATATATTGTATTCCACATTATTTTATTAACTTTAATATCTGCACTTCCTATTACCAGACATGCCCCTCACTCAAAGCACAGAGGCACAGTCCTCTAATCAGAAGTGACAGGCTATATACTTTCTCTCAGCCATTACTCGGTAGCCTAGAGCAAAGAACTATGTTTCCTTGAAAATGTTTTGAATTGGGTTATTTTTATTGAAGTATTAAAGTAATTCTTCAGATTTTAGGCTATTATTTAAGTACTTTTGGGAGAATACAATAACCTCTGGATTCTATAGGCTTTGTTCCTCTCACACTCTAAGCCGCTAAATGCATCTCTTTAAATGCTGGTTATGTAAGTGTCTCGGAACTCATCTGACCAGAGGAAGCTAAGAGCATTCAGGTAATTATAGAAAATTAGTAGGCAAATTAGTTTAGGAAAGAACAAAAGTATAAGATTAAAACTGCTTGCAAAATATGGGCTCAGCCTGCCAGATCTGCAGTGACAAATTAGCATTTCTAATTATTTTATCTTTGTGTTTTTGTAATTTGGTTGAAATAGCCAATAACTTGGTTAAGAAAGCTCTACCGGGCATTGGTCATCGTGGTTGGGAGTGCAGCAGTGATTTCAAGAATAATTCTAATCCTGTTCCCAGGGTCTTTTACCATAGCTTTGGAGGAGCCAGCAACAGACAAAGGCTGACTCCAACTTGGAGCACTGGACAGGAAAACCTACAATCAGATAGCTTTGTTGTGGGATGTTGCTGGAGGTCATAGTTCACACACAAAGAGCATTTTATAGGCTCTTTTCTGGAGCTGGCTTCAGTTATAACTTCAACAGGAAGTTATAAAGCAGAGGTGGTTTGGAGCGTGCCTTGCTTCAGCTAGCACATAGCACCACGCACTAGGTGTCCAGTATTGAGTGTGTCACCTGAAACTTAGGAGAGTTAAACTGAAACAGTTGGGAAACTGAAACTGAAACTCACTGACATGCTCAGCATTCACCAGCCACCGTCCTTCTGTGTGGTCTTATGCGACCTCTCTGCATTGCTGTCTTCTCTTGCCAGGAGAGGCCCGAAGAGAAGATGCCATCTGTTCATGGCCAAGGATGGAAATGGCAAAGTTGAGATTGCAGCTCAGTGTCAGAGCCGGGGTTCTTCCACTCCGCCATGCAATACCTCCCCCAGTGAACCTGAGAAAGGTTTCAGCTCATCCTTTGCCTTTCATCAGCTTTCAGTTTTGTTTGCAACTGATCATTTCTCATGTGACCCAGAAAAGATAAGGTGTCAAGAAGCTTTAGAAAGAATAGTGCTCAATACACAGCTAGCTCTTGAATAAGAAAATCAGTGTTACACTACAGAAAAGGGACCAGACCCTGTGGCCCTCACATAGGTCCATCATAATTCACCTTTGAATGTAGGAAAAGAAACAGGATTAACCATGTACTAAGTGTGAAGTACTTAGTACTTCCTAGCAACTCCAGCTGGAAAGTATCCTGGGACAGAGCTGAAATTCATTTAAAAAATTTCTAGCCAGTATAAAGTAGGAACCAGTGCACATAAAATAGGCAAATCTGTATCACTAGCAGATATGGTAAAGCAATTGTAAATTTGAAAGGCACTAGAAGCAGAAGTGACTCAACAGCAATCAGCCAAACATCAGATGAACCACGTGGGTCTCACCCTTGGGTGAGTGCTCTGGGCACTATAGTTCTATATAATTCTAGTCCTGGAACCAAGAGTATCCCTGACCAGTGTGCTGAGACACTGGCCAGATCGCTGCGGTCATTATTCCTACCACCCATACTCGTGCATTGAGAATTTGCATTTACAAACACATAAAGTCTTGGATCTTGAAGGTAAACTGTTAAACTGCCACTATTGTCCCATTTTAGAGACAGAAATTGTTTCCTCCACCCCACAGCTCGAAGAGGCCAGCTAGTGCCATTAGCCATAGACAAAGACAAAATATGTAACACAAGGCATATAGGAAAAGTACCTGGACGTCCTTTATTATTTATTTTGCTTGGAGACTATCTTCTGTTTCACTGGCCATGTGACTATTGACTTTGTGCAATGATTTGTCACCCATGGCGGAGATGGCAATGCTCACCAAATGTTTCCTTCTATTCTCCAAAACTGCTGAGCTCCATTAGAAAGAGAAGTGATATCTTGGGACCAAGGGGTGCTCCCAGGCAAAAGCATAGAAGGGCTATCGTGTGGCTAACCAAGCCCTTTTTCACTTCCTCTGCCCAAGCAATTGTAGAGACCTTGCCATGAGATGCAGGAGCTACACGTGTAGTACATCCTGGTCACTGGAACCCAGAAAATGCAGGACAGACAGCTGCCCTGTGAGTTTGGTTTCGTGGGAGCAAGGGATATATTTGCTCTGTCTAAGATTTTTGGCCCTATTTGTAAGAGCAGAGTAAGCATAACTTCTCCTGAGTTACCACTTCTTTAGCCTCTTGCTTGGGCAACTCCTGTGCACTTAACCAGTGTCCTGAAGCCACAGCTCTCTTCCCTTCTCCCTCTTCCCTTTTGGCTTCCCATCTTCTTTGATTTAACTCAGTGACACTGACTCTCCATGAAGCTATCGGTGGTCTTTGTATTAGAGACAGTGTAAAAATGAATTGTACTGTTTCTGTAGATGTCACCGTTGGCTCCTCCTTGTTGAAACTGACTGTAACAAGTGGTTAGATTTTGCACTGGAGGGTAATTCATATTTATTTGAGCTGCCACCAACTCCTTATTTAGTTTGCATAAACTAGCCAGGACAGGAGAGGAATCTCCCTGGACCCTGTTTATCTTGTAAAAGTGGAGCTCGTTCAGGCGGGTAGATCACTCCTCACATGGACTTCCCTCCATTCCTTTTAGCGATGAATAATCAGTCATCAGGAGAGGGGATTAAAAAATAGATTTATTGCTATTTCTAAAAGTCAGAACTAGAGATGAGTAAACACAACAACAGATGTAGAAGAATGTAAGTAGAAACACTATTTTACAATAACACGTACTGAAACACATTTATGTACTGGAAACTATGAAAAATAGCTCTCTTTAAATGATTTAACATTTGCTCTCTCTTATATACGGTTGAGTTTCCACAGGGAGAACAAAGATACTCATAGCTCTCTTGGCTCTCGTGAAAACCCTTTCTCAAAAATTTTCTGGAATGCTCTATGAAATGGTTTGTGGTTTAGGAGGAAATAGGGGCTGTGTGCGCTGTGCCATCTTTCCCTCTCCCCTACGTGGGAGGTCATTCCGTGGGGCTCAGGAAACCCCGAGCTAGAGAAAGGAAAGAAGGCTTCCTTTCCAGTCAGGACATCCCTTCCTGGAGGGAGAGGGGAGCTGGGCTTCCCAAGAGGAGCCATGCCTCCTGTGTGCACTGTCATTCTCCTGGGACACCCTGGTTCAGGAAGGCTCTGGATGACCCATTCTGGAGGAAATGGGCTGCCAAGCATCAGTTGAAAAAAAGCCCATTTCCAAAGGTCTCCTCACTCAGGCTGTGTTGGGCTGAATTGGTAACATGGAAAAGGATTCGAATTGACAGCACTTTTTCGCAGTCATGTCTAACAAACTTCCTGATCCTTGAAGGGGGTCGATTTCTGGCAATGTCTTAAAGAACATATTGCTTAGTAGGATTTTGCCTGGGAGTTTTGAGGTCCTTAAAGGCCATGTGAACCTCTAGAATGACACTGGCCCAGCATTTGTGACATTTACACTGTCACAGTAGCACAGAAAGAAGCCAGCTGACCAGTCCGGTCTGGTCCGTACACTGGGAATTGTCCAGTGTCCTGGGATTGTCCCCTTGGGAATGGCTTTTGCTGTCTGTTTTGTGTCTGAAGGACTGAACAGTCTTCTTTAATTTCATCCAGCCTAGTGACTGGGGAATGATAAGAGAATAGCGAGATTTGGAATGGGGGATGGGATGGAAGACTCAGCTTGCAGATACCTCTGATACATACAGACCTATTTTCACGTCATCTCTTGGGCACTGCTTGGATACTGAGGGTCTGGATTCTACAGCCTTTTCCTCCAGTCTGTTTTTTCTCCCCTGATTAGTAATCTGAACGAACTTACATCTGATCAGAAAACTACCCTCAGAAAAATAAGGGCAAAATTGTCATTATTGGAAGGGAGAAGTAGAATATGTAATTTGTCATTTTGGTTTTGTGTATACCATACCACAAACACATGTGTACGTGTGTGCATGCATGTGCATGTGCACAGGCCCACCAATGATGTCTGAGTATAATGGCCTGATTTGGAAATCAGTGGCAGAAAAAGATGACATAGGTGTGCACTTGTGTTTGCAGGTGTTGAATCTCTGCTTCTGGGATTGCCGAGCTGCCTCTATCTTTTTTCTCTTCTGCAGTGGCTTTAAGCAGCCTCCGTGCTAATGCAATATTAAGGACCGCATAATTAGCCACCTTAATAAATTTTTCCAAGATGGATAGGCAGTGTTTGGCTTTCTTCAGAAGAAAACATTCCCCTAATAGCATTCTGTGGGAAGCTTTGGAGAGAACAATGAACAGAAATATCTGGAAATATATTAAGATATATGTGCATATATTGGACATTAGCACCATACACTAAGCATATTGGGAATATGCTTCAAAATATTTCAAACATTGTTGACCTTTGTTATATAATCCCGGGCTCGGGGAAACATATTTGCATAGACTTAGCAATATATTGTAAATAACTACATAGGACAGTGTGTATTTTTCCTTAAGATGCAGTATTATAAGCAAGACATTAAATTATGCCTATCAGACAAAGCAGGCAGATCTCCACATTTTTTTATAGCACATTCTATTGGGAAGACATCCCTGCTTCTAAAAAGCACATGCATTAACTGCCTGATTCATGTGGTGACATGTGGCATATCCAAATGTGTTATGGATCTCTCAGGAATAAAAACAACATAGCAAAACCGTCACCTTGGGATGTTCATTGAGTGAATATTTTACAGACACACTCCTTTTATATTTATATAATAATTTAGTGTTATGACAATTTTTTTAGCAGAGTTGGCAGTTTTTCTTTTTTATAATGGTATTATATTTGTGAGCCTATTAAGTGCATATGGGATAAACTACAGAAAAAAGTATTTTTCATAATTCCTCAGGGTGCTTGTAGCAAAAAAAAAAAAAAAAAAAAAAAAAAAAAAAAAAAAAAAAAAAAAAAAAAAGAAATAAAGAAAGAAAACCAACAAACATATTGGTTTAGAAACATGTTAATAAAAGGTCAGGCATAACTTTCTGATGCTTAGCCTGGCAGTGGTGGTAGTTTGCAGGCCTTTTCTAAATTGTATATGGAGGCGACATAGGGGTTGGTAGAGCTTCTAGCAGGAGCACAGCGCCTAATTCCCCTCTGAGAGGGAGACCAATGCCAGGGGTAGGGCTGTGAGGTTTATTCATTTATTTTTTTCTGGTCCTGGAAATCGAACCCAGGGCCTTTGTGGCTTGTGAGTTTTGAACAAAGAATCAAAACAGTGTGTTCCTCCCCCCCCCCCCGAACAAGAAAGGGACCCAGGTGGTCTCCACTCTGGCCTGGGTCCCCCCAAGCCTGCCACGTTGGGCCTGCTGGGCCTGGGGCTGTGCGTGGGCGCTTTGTCAGCTCACTTTGCCAGGAGCCCAGACATGGATGGGTGAGAACTTGGGGTACCTCTCCCCTTGGTCCTGCTGAGGCCAGAGAGGACAAGATAGGAGCACGTGGAGGAGGGGCAGCACCCGCCTGCGGAGGGGGAGTGCTGGGCAGAGACTGCCAGCTGGACTGGCCGCCTGGGGGGATTCCCCGCCCCTGCCCTCTCTCCTGGGTTCTCTTGCCACTGGGCGGCCAGGTGGAAAAGGGAGACATTCTGTATTTCTCCATCTCTCTTTTTCTCTTTTTCCTTTCAGAGAGCTTAAAAACTGCAAAAAATAGAGCATGGCTATTTGGGGATTTTTATTGAGCAGCTGTCTGCATCTTAGCATGTTTCAGGCAAACCCATACACTGTGATTCCGACTGGCCCCAAATCCAACTCTCTCAAAATAGAAATGTTCTCTGGGAAGAAATGGACAGCGAGCGACTGTCCTGGAACAGAGCCAGCTTGGCTCCAAAGGGGCGGAAGCCCAGTCACCCGAGTGTGCCGACGAGGAGGACACCCTCCCACTGCCCGGGTGGGTGGAGGACCATCACCAGCACAGGGAGTAATCCGTCAGTCACTGTCTCTGGACCTGATTGTCTCATGAGCCTCCTCTGCGTGGTCAGCTTGGCACTGAATGTATCTTTTCACAAATAGCAAGAGCCAGGCGCCTGGCGCCCAGGTCCGGCCCTGGCCCGCAGAAGGGAACGGCTGGCTAGGGGCGGTGATGGAGCCTGGTGGGCAGTTTTCAGCCAGGAGCAGAAGCCCGGAGTGGTGTCTGCTCCCGGCACTGCTCCCGCCACGTGCTCACCCGGTGCTTCCCTCGCACCTCTCTTCCTGTGCCGAGCTCTGGCCAGGCCGGGCGCTCGAAGGTCGTCGAGCACACTGCCCTGGCCCTGGCCATCATCCCAGTGAATGGTTAATGACAGCGGTGAGGAGAGCAGTGGGGACAGCATGCTGGGAGCCACAAGAGGAGGGAGCAGCCAGGCTGTGTCGTGCCAGGCCAGAGTCTGCCTTGATTGCAAAGTTCACTCATTTTACTCATCCTGGGTTTTAAGATGTGCATTCATTCTGATCTTTAAGAGACTGCATTCACCTTGACTGTTGGGTTTCTCTGGGAGCGGCGTGAGAGTCCACCCCAGACCTTCAGGATAATTAGGTCATTACTCCCAGCCCCAGCGCTCCTGCAGGTTCCTGCCAAGCAGCGCTAAGCCTGTCCCCAGTGCCTCTGGCCTGCTTTCCAGGCTCAGCCCTGCAGGAACAGCTCAGGGATTGTCCCAGGCCCGTGGAGACACTTGGGTGGCTCAGCCGTCTCCTGTCGGCCATCAGGCCTGGGCTGGACCAAGGGGTGCCACGCACAGATCTTGGGGGCTACCCTTGAATGGGAAGCATGTTCCCCATGCGGAGGTTGAAGCCTGGCTCCCGCAGGATTGAGTCATTGCCTGACGGGCCACGTGGCCCTCTGCTCAGCTCCCCAGGGCTCTGTGAGGGCCACAGTGCAGAGATTTGATCCCACACTGGCTGCTTCCAGTGCAGTGTTCTCTGTCTTCTGGAGCTTCTCCTCCTCCAGCTCTGGTGATCCTGTCAGAAGAGGTGGGCCAGGCTGTCAGGACGTGGCTGTCCATTCTGATTCTACTGTTCCCTCTGGGTCCCTTAAAGGAACAGCCCGAGTTAAACTGGCACCCCTTAACTGGGGTGATGACACGTGCCTGTAATCCCAGCACTCTGGGAGGCTGAGGCAGGAGGATAGCAAGTTTGAGCCCAACCTGGCCAGCTGATCACTAAAAAAAAAATCACAAAAGGGCTGGAGGCTTGGCTGAGTGTGAAGACCGTGGGCCCTGTCCCGAATACAACAGCAGAAGGGGCTGCTTCTTTTTTGGGGAGGCTGTGGGCAGTGAAGGTGACAGAGGGGTGCCTTTGACACCCGCTCCCAACATGCCAGCCTGGCCCGGGAGAGCACTGTGCCTCCCTCACGTCCCACTCAGGGTTTACCCCAGCGACGGGCGGGGCGCCGTGACAGACAGTCCCGAGAGGGCCAGCCTGGGGGAGAGAGCGCCAGTGAGTCAGATCTCTTGCTTTCTGTCATGTCTCCCACTAACTGAGGGGTTGAGAACCCCAAAATGAGTAGAAGGAGCGATCTTCTGTCTCCTAGCTCTGGACCATGTCTGCCCCAGAGGTGGAGGTGTTGTCACTCCTGATGAAGGGTGCCCCTCTGGGGTGAGGGCCTCTTGGGGTCTGGCAGGCCAGATTTTCCTGCACACAGACCTCTCCCAGAGCACAGACCCATCAACAGGGCCGGCTGCCCTCATGTCCACAGCCATGAGCTGTCTCACTGCTGTCGCCCGGGGCAGCTCCTTGGCTCAGTAGAGCCACTGACACTAGCGTCCTCCAAGAGTGTCACCATCCTGGGGGTGTTCGAGTCCCAGGAAGGGGGGCAGGAGCCTGAGGGTGAAGATTCAGTCTCAGACAGGTTCTTTGCTCTTCCCAGAAGCAAACTGCTTGCCCTGCACACGGCATGATGGTGACGTGAGCCCCTGCTCCCGGGACCTGTGTGCTGGATGTTTCATTACAGCCTCTTCTATGTGGGCAGCTGAGCCCTAGTCTGGTCCAGCTTCACCTACCTGTGAGCGGGTAGTAGGGACCTTACTGTGGGCCTGCTGGTGTCGGTGTAGCAGGCAGCTTGGGGCCGTGTCATTTTTTCCTACTGTGTCCTCAGCAGAAGCTGGGGAGTTATTCCTCGATGGCAGAAGCCATCCAGGGCCCGGAAATGTCCTCCTTCCTTCCCACAGCTGGTGCTCAGTGTGGCCTGAGCAATGGGATCTCAGCTCTACCCAGGAATGTGTGATTGGTGTGAAGCTAGTAGAGGGATAAGACTGTGCCACACACACCTGTGCCAGGCATCACCCCGGGTACCAGGGGTGAAGTGAAGGAGTTCTAGTCCAGAGGAGCAGTGCTCAGAGATGTGTGTCCTCCTGCTCTTTAGACCAGCTGCCTCACTGGAGTGGTGGCAGAGGAAGGGCCACCTGGCCTGATGCTGGAATGTCTTGGTTTTGTGGTGCTATCTCTGGGTTGGGTTGTGAATACTTTGGGGATCTGGGGGCGGGGTCAGAGGTCACCCTACTAAGATGTCTTTGGTTGGCTCCGGGTGGCACTTCTGGTGGCTCTGTGGCAAGTCCTGAGTTAGCTTTGGAGGTAGCATGGTACCCGGCATCCTCGTTGGCAGGTTCCCTTCTCCGATCACATGTGTGACTTGGGACAGATAGATGCCACAGTCCCTGCCTGGGTCACTAGGACATGGCTGGACTCCCTGTTTGCCTCCCTTACTGTCCTGAGCACACGGGCTTCTACGAGCACACAGCAGCCAGATCCTGCTCTGGGTGAGTCCACAGAAGCAGCTTGCTCAAGAGAGGGGACAGGGACAGGGCAGACCCAGATCTCTTCAGAGTTGCTCTGCAGTGCACGTGCCACGAGAAGACGCAGCCAGACAAGGCAAAGACTGAGTGATTCAAAATGATTCGGTAGGAAAAACACAGTTTTCTTCTCCATATAAATAGACTTTGGAACCCGGGGAGCAACACGCCCGGGAAACCCACTAGTCACCGCCCAATCCTGAGCAGAGTGTTTCTGATCACATGTATTTTGTGCTCCCTTCAAGAACATGGGGCAGCGGGCGCAGCAACATCATGGGTCTTTATTTTTGGGAGACAGGTGTGACTTCTCTGGAGGTGAATGTGTGTGCAGATGACTGTGACCGAGCAGAGCAGACCGCTCTCTTCTTAGCCTCTCACTCACTCTCGCTGTTGCAGTGTGGAGAATTTGGGGGTTTGGGAGGAGGGGACAGCGCACGGCCAGCCCCTCAGGAACTCTCAGACCTGCTGGAAGATAGTCGTGCAAACATCCCTGCTCCCCAGGGCGCCAGGTAAACCCATCCTGTCTCAGGTGGCCCAGGTCCCCACCTCCCTCACGTGTCCGTCCCCACCTCCTGCCACTCTGCACCTTCGCTCTCTCCCTTCCAGCCCCGCAGGTGACCTCGCTGTTCCCACACACTCAGCTCCTTCCCTTGGACGTTCCCTTCCTGCTGCCTGGGGTCACCGTCCCTCTCTCCCTCCCTCAGCTTCCCTCGAGTCCTCCCAGGAGAGCTCCCTCCTCCAGCCCTACTTAGGACAGCACTCCCGTGCTGCTTTGTACATCTCCTGAGCCTTGGAGGAATCTCGAGGGTGGGAGGATGGGCTTTGTCCAGTTCACAGCTGTTGTCCAGCAGGCTTCTAGAATGTTCCTTGCTCTGAGAGGATTCGATAGAAAATGAATGGTGAAGAGGACCCTGCTCTGCTGGTGACAGACTCAGTCGGATGCTTCCAGAATACCACTAAAAGCTATTTTTTCTCATTAACAAGCGAGAGGAAATAGTTTAAAGTAGAAAGTTAGAAAATACCAATCAGAAAAGAAAATTAGAAGTGATTTGTAATTTCTTCTGCAATTATTCTTATTTGGAGAAATACTGTGCAATCCTTTTTTTTTTCCGTGTGTATGAAAAGATTGTACTGCTTGTAACTTGCTCTTTGTTTGAAAATGATACATTATAAACATCCTTCAGTGTTATTAAGTACATTTTAACAACATTACTTTTAAGGATTTTGTGTTTACCTGTCACATATGCATGTATACATGTTTTTATATTATTGAACTTGTTTCTTTCAGCAGTGAACTACCATTCAGCTGAATCTTTATACCCATCTGCGATCAGTTCTTTGGAAGTAGACTCTGTATGTTATTCAATTTTAAGGATTTTGATAACATTTCCAAATTATCCTTGATATATGTTACTTAATTTACACTCTCATCAGTGGTGTAGAAAGGGCTTATTTCTCCTCTCCTTGGAAACATTTTGTATCATTGTTTTTGTCTTTACCAAAAGAGGGGCAAGTGTGATCTCTCATTTCTGTTTTTTAATTTGCCTATCTTTGATTACTAATAAATTTGAGCATCTTTCAGTATACTTATCACTTGTATTTATTCCTTTGTAAATTTCTTCTCATGACTTCATTGTATTTCTTCTCTCACTAAAATATTTATCTATCATTTATTTTTAAGAAAGCTTGAGACTGTGGAGATGTTAATCTTTTTTCAGTTATATGTGAAAAATATTTTTTTCCTGGTCTTAGTTTGCCTTTCAATTTTAAAATTATGTTTTCCACATATGAATCTTTACTACTCAAATCTAGCTATCTTTTATTTCTCGTTTCTGCCTTTGGAATTGGCATAGAAAGAGCTTTCTTATTAAAATCAATGTAAATAATATTGTTTCACTTAAATTTAAAATCCTATCAGAAGTTAGAAGTATGTGGTGTGAGGCAGCGCACTGATTTTGCTTATTTTCTGGTGAAGTGCAGATTACACCTGTGACTTTTTTGACTACTCTTTTCCCACGGACATGAAATGCCTTTGCGTTCAAATAGAGCAGTCTGCACCTTTCGGTCCCTGTTCTTGCGCTACTTAGTCATTCGCTTCTTATTATTACTCTTTGTTATAGTCTAAAGGCTGCTTGAGCAAATCTCCACCTTTTCTTTTTTTCCTTCTTTCTCTTAAAACAAAAATACTGCACAGAATCTATCACTTATGTTTCTGAAGTGTAATTTGTTCAAGAGTTGGAAAGATCAGGGAGGGGAGGGATTTAAAAAAGAAGAATTAAGATGTGTTATGTCCACGTATCAATTCCTCATGTTAAGTGTAATCATTTGAACGGCACACATACACTAATAAAGAATAAATAAAGTGAAAATTGGAGTCAGTGTAATAAAGTATCTAAAAAGTCTGGTTGGAATTTTGATTGGAATTGCATATCAGTTAAATGATTGGATTACTGGATATTGATGGGTTGACAAATACAGCATCTTCTTGTCCGGTAGCCAATAGCTTGTCATTTGGACATGATTTTCAATTTTCCCATCAATTCTTGTAACAGTCTTCATATAAAAATTGTACACCTAGATCACAACATTACGGAGCCATTATTATGCCACTTCTTTTGTTTAGTAATCCTGCATTTAGAGACCTGAACAATATGGACTAAAGTTTACTCATGTTTTTAAAGGGTAACACTTTAAAAATTCTAATGAATTCATTAGAAACACCCAAAATGAACAAGGATGTCAGAGGACGATTATCTTTTGATTATAGTCCCAGGTTGAACTATTATGCAGCCCTCAAAAAGACCCTGATGAGATATGTATGTAGATGACCTTTATGGAGATGTTACGTGGAAGGACCAGAGCTTGATATCGTCGACAGCTTTGTTTCACGTGTGTAGAGACCATGAGACAGTGCATAGGACCGTCAGAAAGTGGAAATAGAGTGAGGCTGGAGGAAAATGTAGCAAAGTCTTTGAGAGATAGGTGATTATGAATGATAACTACTTTTAGCTTAAGTGTGTTTTTTTACAAGTTCTATTTTTTTCTGCAGTTTACGAGAATCAGTGTCCTAAGTGAACCCTGGTGGCATGGGGGTGGGGGGTGCAGCCGGTGGGTGGAGACAGCAGAGGCGGGCGGCGCCGGCCGGTGCAGTCCCGCGCGCGGCCGGAGGGTGGCAGTGTCCGCTCGCAGACCCAACGCGCGTAGCCGGCTGACCTTTGTCAGCATCCGCAGCCTCTCCTTTATCACCGATCGCAAGAGTGGAATGAACATATTTACTTGTGTTTTGCTTTCCACTTATAATATCTAGTGGCATGGGAGGGAAATGAAAACAATTGTTCATAGGGGAAATTTATGGGCTTCATCTGGCTGCGTGATTTCCGCAGTTGCCCCGACGCCGCCCTGGGACTCCGCTCGCTCCTGGCTTTACAGGCAGGAGGAGGAAGCGGCCGGGGCGGCTCTCATGGCGGGTCGCTGCGGCCTCACCTCGGGGCCTCACACCTCGCGGGCTCCGTTTCCTTCCGCTTGAATTTGAGAGGGGCCCCGGGCCACCTTCAGAGTCTGCCTGACACCTGGGGATGTCTCTGCCTTCCTCAGTCACCGGGCTCCGTTGACCCTCCTGACCTTCAGGGTGCGCGCACCAAGGTCACGCTGCAGAGGGTGGGGCGGGAGCCGGTCCTGGCTACTTCCTGGGACCTGCTGTCTCCTGGCCCGGAGCGGAGGCCGCAGGGCCAGGCTTCTGCCCGAAGCCCCGCGCTAGGCCGGCACGTCTTCCAGGAACCGAGCCGTTCATTTCCCCGATGGGCCTCCATGGTCCCTGCACGCTGTGGGCTGTGCCCGGCTGAGCGTGGGCAGGGAGGGTGCCAGGGGTTTGTGCCCGAGTGGAGCCGAGGAAGGGGCTCTGTGTAAGGAGCGAAAGCCCGGCTCGTTCCACGGGGGCGTCCCACGCCAGAAGCGCAGGGAAATGCGGCGTGGACGCCACAGGCTGTTCCGCGGCGACGCTGCTGCGTCCTTCCCCGGGGCTTCGAAGCTCTCCAGTGCGGACGCGGCCATGCCCCCGCTGAGGGGTCGTCCTGCTGTCTCTTCCTTCCCTCCCCCTCGTTCCCTGTCTCCCTCCCTCACCGTTTCGCTTTTCCCCTCTCTCCCCTTTCCTTCCGACTCCTGTCTTCCCTGGTTCTTCCTTGTCCCTTTTTATCTGCTTTCTAAACTTCCTCTCCTGGATGGAGGGGTCTCCCTGAAAGAGGGTCTTTATCCTCCCGCCCTTCCAGGATGGCAGCACAGCTCGTGGCCCGGACTGTCCTATGTCTACCCACAGGAAAAGGGCACCGCGTGGTGGCCTCAGTGAGAAGGTTGCAAGCACTCTGGGGGAAGTGACCTGCTCTGGGCACTGTACCCAGGCAGGTAGGAGGTCCTTGGTGCCGTGGCTTGCGCTGGGTCTCAGCCAAGACCCTCCTGGGCAGCTGCTCCTGCAGCACCCACGGGAAGGACTGGGCTTCTAGGGGTCATTTAGTCTCGCAAGGGAGAGCCTGTTTGCTCCCTGCAGTTTCCTCCCCTGGAAACCTGAGCAAGGTAAACTGGTTCCCCCCGCTTCGAGTGACCACGCAAATACCCTGTGGCACCTGTGGCAGAGTCCCCGCTCTACATTTACGGAGACAGCGGTTTGGTTCTGTAGTGTCCCGGCCCACAGGTCCCTCCCTCAGCTCATTATAATCCGGTGTATTTCCCCAGCAGCCTTAATAAAATTACTGAAAATTGCACAGCTTTATTGCATACCGCCCAATTTCGAGACAAACAAATGCCCAGATAACAAACAATTATTTATGACAAATTATTACCTGTAGATATAAGATTAGTGGTCTCTATTAAGCTTAGTAAAGGTGACAACGCCTCCTCGAGGCACGTGTGTGCATTTGAACAAGTGCCAGCTGCAGATGGGCCCTGGAGGGGCAACCACTGTGTCCTTGGGGTGTCCGCGGGGCACAGGCCGCCGTCCACTCTGCCTTCCAAGATGGCCGTGTTCCTACCACATCCCGGAGCCGAGGCTTCCAATTGTCTTTCTCCTTTGAGTTTAAACAGACGAAAGCACTAAAGAATGTGAAATGTTTCACTAATTACATTTGTATTTAAGTTTCAAAATTCCTGTTTTGTTTGAAACTGAGCTTAACTTTTAAAATTATTTATGGACTCAATAACATATGTTTGGGTTATTGAACCCCTTTTCTATGACTCTTCTCGGGAACAGAATCTTCTTCCAGCTAATTATAACATACAGTATTTTCCCAGCAGTCTTACAATCAAATTATTCAAAATTGCATTTCTTTATTGCATATTGCTAAAACCCAAGACAAGCAAACATCAAGATAATAAACAATTATTTATTGCAAATTATTACCTAATATATAAGATTAACAGCTTGTAACTATTAAGATTAATACACGTGGTAAACTGTATTTATTATACTTATTTTGTAGCAAATATCTTTGTATAAAACATATGTTTATGTATTGCAATTAATGAGAAAAAGTGTAAGATTAACAATTTATGCTGGGTTTTGTTTTTAGATTTATGCACACTGTAAAACTTATTTATTGCACTTATTAAAAGTATTTAATGATGGACTTTTAGATGCTATATTTTTAATGTGCAAATATAAACTAAAGGAGTATTAAATTACAAAATGAAAATTATGACTGAAGTCAAAGAATCTAACTATTTTCTGCTATAAATCTGTTTTAAAAAGATTATCACTGGAATTACCAAATCTTTAAATAGTGGCCTTTATAGTACATAATGAGTTTCAGTGAGTTATCCTTTGAAAGGCTTTTCTCATCATTAAAAGTAAACTCAACATCTTGCTCTGAAAGATGTGTAGCTAGGAGCGTAAACACCGCATCTTTCCGCTTTATCAAGAGACCTGGAGAAAAACCTGGGAGAGAAGAGGAAGATGGAGGGAAGAGTCCCCAGAGGGGGACGCAGGACCCGGCAGAAGGCAAGACCTGCAGGACTGGTGGCCACTCAGCTGAGAGGGCCTGTGCTACTTCGGCTTGCGGACACCCCTGACTTTGCCACCTGCTCCCCTTCCAAGAGGAGGAGTGAGGGGCACAGAGTAAGAGAATGCATGAAGGTGGCGATGTTCCAGCCACAAGGCCAGAGATAAAACCTGCAGAGTTGCTCGTCTCGGGCATTTCCTGCCTCCCGGAATTGAGAGACCAGTGTCGTAGAAGCTGTGCCAGGCTGGCGAGGTGTTCTTGCAGGGGAACGAAGAAAGTCCGGAAAGCCTGGCCAACATCTGGGTCCGCATGTCCACCCAGGCCGCAAGCACGAGCAGTGCAGGGGAAGCGTCCCTACGGCGAGGGCGAGGCTCCGCAGCCAAGGGCTCTGTGCGGTGGCGAAGGCACAATCTGTCCTGGGTGGCAAGGTCCTGTGTGCCTGTGGCCAGTGGCTTGATCCCGACATCCCGGAAAGGGTGTCGTCTTCACCAGCTGAGTCCTGAGTCCTGAGGCCCAGGTCGCATGTACCCATGGGACCCCAAGGACGAGGTTAGCGTGTCCTTGCTGAGATGGACAATTGCGCCACGTGAGTGCGGTGCCTGGGACCACAGCTTGTCACGGTCCCCCTGATCACCAGGCAGGGATCAGTCGGGAGATGCAGGGCTGGGGAGAGAGCAAGAGCCTGGGGAGGGTGGCTGCCTACAGTGCTAAGTCCTCCTGAAGAAAAGAAGGAAAAGAAGGTGGGAGGGGAAGAAGTGGAGAGAAGAGGAAGAAAGACACTTCAGATCTCAGCGCACAGACCTCTGCAGTCTCTGCCAGAACCCAGAAGGCGAACAGGCATTTTCTCAGCAGCTTGGATCATTTTATTTCAGATGCTGAGGGCTTTCGTGTTCCTGCAAATAATTATTTTATTTGTAGTGCAGGACTCATACAAGCATCTCTTACAAAATGTTCACAAACCACAACACTCTTACTTGGCGCCTGGAGTCACTGCGAGTGCTGTTTGGGGACACAAGTCACCTTTCCCAGGAGCCACGGGGAGGTGGGTGCGGGATGTGGACTCTGCCTCCTCCCAAGGCTTCGTGTGGCCCGGGCTGGCAGAGGACAGCAGGCAGGACGTCAGGTGTCTTTTTCTGTTGTGTCCCCACGTCCCTGCAGAAGCATCTCATGGCCTCTCCTCATGAGCATATCATGTACCAATCCACCCACTCATTCATTTCTTCATTTATTAATGAATTAACTCATTTCTTCATTCATCAGTTAGCCAGTTGGCTGAGTCATTCATTCGTTCGTTCATTCATCCTTTCACTGTGAGTTCGTTCAGTAGCTGTTCATGTCTCCTGGGGAAAAAAAAAACTCCAGCTACTGTCCCAGCTCAGTGTTTCTGTTGTGTTTTCTTACTTATAAACAAAATTGTCTTTATTTATGAAATACACTGTGAGGTTTTGATACAAGGAAACGCTGTGAATGTCTACATCAAGCTAAATTTTTTTTGACATGTTACCGAGAATGGAACTCAGCGCCTTCTTCTTGAGCTACATTCCCCAGCCTTTTTTATTTTGCGCCAGGATCTCCTTAAGCTTCAGAGTCACTTTGGCTCAGCTCATACCTGTGAACTTTCTACCTCAGCCTTCTAGAGAGCTGAGATTACAGATGTGTGCCACCCTGTCCAGTTTACATCAAGGTGATTACCATATACATCACCTCGTTATCTACTGTTTTGGTGTGGTGAGAAAACTTAAAAATCTATTCTTATCAATTTTTAAGCACATAGTGTATTGTTACTACACCTGACACTAGATCTTAGCCAAAAGGCCAAGAAGCGATAGTGTATTGTTATCAACTGTGTGTTTCTCCCTTCTCTCCTTCCCCTTTCTCCCTCTCCCCCGTCTGTCTCTTCTTGTGTGCTTCCTCTTTCTGTCTCTCTCTCTGTCTTTGCAATACAGAGGACTGACACTAGGACCTTACTCCTGCCATTTCATGTCCTACCACTGACATCTTTTGTCCTTTTAAAAAAGTTATCTCATTTTGAGGTTTTGAGACAAAGTCTCTCTGAGTTGCCCAGGCTGGCCCCAAACTTGCCGTCATCCTACCTCACACCTTCCCAGGTGGCTGGGATCGCAGGTGACAGCCAGCACCCCTTGCACAAAGACCTCTTTCTTTTGACTTAGGCGGATCTTTCTAGTCATGTATGCCATAATAGTGGGACAGTAACACAGCAATTTACTACAAGCATGTGTAAAAGCAACAAGTATTGAAGAAAGAGATAAAATGTCCTTGCCCAGCCACTGCGTGTAAATGACTCAACAATCGTACATCTGCAGATGGCTGGGAGAACCAGGGAAAGTGGAGTAGTGAGGAGATCAGGTCCAGTGGGTCCTGTGGATGTGCAGCTGGACAGCAGGAGGAGAAGCAGGCTGGAGGGAGGGAGGCCTCACTCGGAAGTGACTTCGTCCTGTTCCGTCAGCTCCCATCAGCAGTGGCGTTAAAAGCTGTAAAATACGCACATCTTTTAACCCCACAATTCCACTCTTAAGCATTATCTTTAGGAAATAATCCTAGAAGAAAACAAAGAATCATGTACAGTGATGCCTATTGCAGCTTTATTTATTTATTTATTTATTTATCTACTTTCCTTTTTATTACGAAATACTGAAAAATGTGCGAAAGTAGAGTGGAAAGAAAAGCAGACTGACCTCAATGTACACAACTCCACTCTTCCAGAACTCTCACCTCCTGGGTGCCCCCTCCCGGGATTGTGCGAAGCAAGTCCCAGATATTATTTCACCCATCAGTAACTCAGAATGAATCTCTTCTTAAAAAATCATATTCACAATAGCATCTCATTTTAAGTGAACAAAAATGTCTTAATATTGTTAAATATTGTCAATATTCAATTCCTCCTACTGGTCTCATTAACTCTCTTTTTTTTCTTTTAAACTATGCCATTGTTTGAACTAGTTTTTGTCTGTTTATTGCTTTGGTTGACATGGCTCATTAGGGTTTTCTTTTTTTTTTTGACACTAGGGATTGAACCCAGGTCTTTCCCTCTGACCTACATCCCAGTCCTTTAAGAATTTTTTTTATTATGCGAAAAAGTCTTGCTAAGTTCTTAAATTGCCCGAGCTGGGCTTGAGTTTGTGCTTCTCCTGCCTGTGATTCTTAGCCTCCCTGAGTGTTGGGATTACAACTGTGTCCAGCTGCACCTGGTGGCATTTTACTTTAAAATTCAAGTTTCTGACTCGCTTCCTCTTTTTTTTTTCTTTCTTTCTTTTTTTGTGAAACAGGGTCTCCCTTTGTAGTTCAGGTTGGCCCTGAACTCACTATGTAACCCAGGATGGCCTTGAACTCACAGCAATCCTCCTGCCTGTGCCTCCCGAGTGCTGGGATTACAGGCGTGAGCCACCATGCCTCGCTGTTCCTCTTTTTCTGTTGGAATCTCTGAAGAAGCTGGATGATGTACACCTCTGGTTCCCCACAGATGCACTGTCATGCTTCATGGTGTCTTGTATATACTATGACTTTGCCACATATATTTCCACATATGTTAGCGCTATTGCAGTTGTCTTGAAATAGACTTTGTGACAGTGTCCACTTTAAAGTTATTAAGCCCTTGCTTATTATTTGATAAGTAAAGACGCATGTATTGGCACAGATTTGCTTTCTGTAATTAAAAACTTTTAGTTAGCACATAATATAAACATAGAGTACTGTGGGATGGTCTGATACATGTATACGTTAGGTAATTAGCATATATTATTTGTGGTGAGAATATTCAAAATCCAGCTTTGCAGTTGTTTGGAAGTATACAGACTGTAGAAGGAATAGAAAAAGAAAATGTGGTATATATATGCATAAGGGAATACTATTTAGCTGCAAGAACAACTGTCGTTCACAACAACATGTGTGGGTCTCTCTGGAAGACATTATTTTGAATAAAATAAGCCTGACACAGTCAAGTATTATATAATTTCATTTATATGTGGAGTTTAAAACTTGATCTCATAGAAGCAGAGAGTAGAGGAGTGGGTGCTAGTGACTGGAAAGGGCAGGGAGAGGAAGCACGGGGAGAGGCCAAGCCCAACAGGTACAAGTTTATTTTTATAAAATGTTTTGATCCCAGAGCTCTGGGTGGCTGAGGCAGAAGGATCTCCAATTTGAGCCTGGGCTAGGTAATTTAAGAGACTTGATAAGACTTTGTCTCAAAATAAAAATGTAGAAAGGGCTGGGGATATATCTCAGTATGGAGGTCCCAGGCTCATTCCTCAGTATCACAAAAATTTTTTATAATTAACTTTTGATAGTTTGTAACTTGGCTTTCCATTTCATTTTGTGAGAAGGGACCAAGCCTTTCAAGTAATTAGACAGGCCATTCTTTAGGTCTTCAGTTCTCTGAGATAAAGGCCCAGAAAGGAAATATGGACTGTATAGTAATTTTATATTTCATCATTTATCCTTTTAAGAAATTTCCAAGTGGTGCTGGCTTATTTTCCTGCCAACAGAGTGAGTTGACCCAGTTTCTCTGTGTCTTCACAATATTTGGTGTTAGTTATCACACAAAAGACGTTCTAGTATGTATGTAGCATTATACACTGTGATTTTATTTGTATTTCTCTAATGGATAATGACGGTCAACCTCTTTTCTTGTGTTGACTTGCTATCTCAAATCCTGTTTGGTGAAAGATCTCTTCATGTTTGTTACAGTATGTGTCTAAATGTCCCCCAAAGCCTCTTGTGGTCCCAGAGGGGGCTTATTCAGAGGCGGTTGGATGTAGAGTGTGTCACGCTGGGATTGATTCATGTACATGCTCGGACCAAGGTCACTAGGATTAAGGGTGTGAGTGGCTCCGCGCTAAGTAGTCTGGATAAAGACAGAAGGGGTGGAAGGAGCGGTGGTCCTCCCTTGCTTGCTGCTTTGGTACCTTCTGGCAACAGTGAGTGAACTCTTTTCTGTGGTGCCCCTTCTCCACACCGCCCTGCCTTCGATTCCGCTGACTGTGGATGAAACCTCTACAAACTGTGAGCTAAATAAACCTTTCTTTTTAAAATTTTGAGTGTCAGGCATTTTGTCTCAGCAGCAAGAAAAGCAACCAAGACGATTTTTTTTTGACCATTTTCTATTTGGATTGTTTTGTAATTTTTTTCCTTTTTTGTTTTTATTGATAGGTATTAATAGTACATAAGGATTATGTTCCTTGCGGGAGAACTGATACGTGGAGACAATACATCTCCATTCTTTTTTCATCCTCTTCCCCTTTCTCCCTCCTCTTCTCCCCATCTCTTGGTCCCTTGTCCATTTGAGCAAGGTCTGGCTCTTCCTTCCTGTTGTCTATCTTTTATTATGTTCTTTATTTTATATTTGAGTCTCTCATATAAGAGGGATTGTGCAGTGTATAAGCTTCTGCATCTGATTTATTTCATTTGACATTATGGGCTCAAGTTACATCCATTTTCCTATAAATAACTCCAGTTTATTATTTAGGGCAGACTAGTACTCCAGTCTTTATAAATACATTTTCTCTACCAATTATCTGTTCATAGAGCCGCTTCCAAGATTTAGCTGTCATGAATTACTCTCTCTAGCCTAGATGCTAGCTCCCTGTCAGATAATAGTTGCAAATATCTGCTAAATTTGTAGCTAGCCTTCCATCTTCTTAACATGGCCTAGGGCAGAGCAAAAATTTTTAATTTTCATAAAGTACACTTACTAATTTTTTCTGTTTGTGGATCCTATTTTTGGTACCAAGTCTAGGGACTCTTTGCCTTTTTCTATATTCTGAAGATTTGCTCTTATGTTTTCTA